>VNWY01000157.1:0-73783 GCA_009869845.1 Pseudachorutes palmiensis | reverse complement strand
TGACTTGTTCACCTCCTAAGCTTACCACCAATGATTAATTTTCTAAGTTCCGAAAGCGGTCCCCGAGCCCCCTCCAATTCAGCGTAAAATGCGCCTGATATGTTACTGATAAGTTGACGCATTTCCAGGTTCAGAGCCTCCAGCTTATCCTGGAGTCCTTTGATTTTCTGCAAGTTTGATTTACACTTGGTACAGAACTTGATCTGTTGGGCCATCGCAATGTCGTCTATTCTGCTGCAAACGGCGTCGGGGTTGAACAATTCCAGGGTTTCGCACATGAGTTTCAGATAAACAGTTTCCGGATTATCCAGACAATTATCCTCCAGATTAGACACGATTCCACTGCAAATTAAACAAATCCCTGGAGTTAATTGGGATCTAGAACATGGCTCTTCTTCCACTGGACTTCCATCCTTTCTTTTTCCTGACTTCTCAAGTGTCCCTTTCAACATGGTCGTCACACAGGAGGGTTCGATTTCAATTAATTAGTACAGTTAATCACTCTATAGAAATAAGAGAATACTTTTTGGAAATTAAAACATTTCTGGAAAAACTTTGGAAAAGTTTTAATTTTATTTACTTTTTGGGTTATGAAACAGACGGGCTTTTCTGGATATTCTCAACACAGCCCAGTCCAAAACACACGTAATGTTCATACAATAAGAAAGGTTAGAAAGACCGCACGTCGCCTGCGGTGTTGTAAAAACTGAATAAAAATTACGATGAATTATTATTTCTGCTTCTGTGGCAAATTGCTCAGATTCTTTAGAATGGATGATTTCACTTCCACTGAGATAGAAAATCATCCATAAAATTATCTCGACGTTCGTGACGATGAACGATGACTTCCTTGTGCCACTTTTTTACTTTTGAAGTCGGAACTTGTTTATTACGGGATTTAGACTGGAGAGATGTGTATTAGTTTCTACTACTCGATGCGAAAACGGTAGCGAGGTACGCTGACGCTGCAATCCTGGGGCCACTACAAGCAGGGACCGATAACGCATGTTGCCAGCAGCGATAGTATTCCCGTTGTCGCCTTGTGGCACTTGGACGCAGGAGTGGACGTTTGACATGCGTGGACTCACTAAGGTGTGTCGGAGTCTGACATTTCGGCCATCGTCAGGAGTTTTTTGGAATCGAAGTGACTCCCGCTTCTTCCCTTCCTCGTTGACGGCTGCCAAAAGCACATTCTCCGTTAGAAATGCTAGAAACTGTTGTTTACATTCTCATTTTAACTCACAGGCAACTCGAGACAATTTAGTTTTTTTCAATCGCTTCATTTCCTTTCGGTTTGCCCGGAGTTTGACGAAAGCTCTCCGTTCTGAAGCAAATGAAACCATAAAGATTTTTGTGGGATTTTCATGCAAACGTTTCTCAGCGTAACTCACTCATAGTGACACGTTTCTTCCGAATAGGGCAAAGCACAAGGGTAACAAAATTTCGGCTAAGCGCTGCCACTTTTGCCCGGCACCCGTTTGGATTTTCAAATGATGATCGCTGGAGCTAACAAATTGCACAAGAATAGAAACAAAATGCTTGTTTCATATTGTGCTTACTGCTTGGTGAGTAGTTTGATTCCGCATGATATTTTTCAGTTGCTTCAGTAGAGTCCAGGTCGTCTTTACAGGTCCATAGGGCGGATAAACTGACGACAAGAGGAGGACGTAGAGTGTCGGCGATGAGAAAAACGTTTGCCAACACCAGCCATGCAACTTCAAATCTAAGCTCAAAAAACATTAACCAAGCACAAATCCTGCAGCATTCGGCTCACTTGCAAAAATGTTGGCCAGTGCAATGGTTTGGACAATTTGAAAATTGATCAGCATCAAAATCAAAAACCAAATGTAAGGTCCAAAATTCCGCTTCCCGATGCAAGTCCCAAAGATTTTGCTATGATGATCAAATCGATCTGAAAATACAAAAAAAATTAAGAAATCTATAATTTAATTAAAATTTTTTGTACCAATGCAAGCATCACATTTCCCACAGTGTTCAACCTGTGGCAAACGATAATGGCAACAAACTTCGCAAAAGACACAAGTGACATCTTTCCCGTCAATGGCCACGACCTTAGTCACTTCCGAATCCGGTGATTTCTCGGCCAAATCTAATAAAAAATTCTTCCGATATGGAAATCATTATGGTCAAAACTTGTTGCATTACATTGGACAAGGTTGTTGACCCTTTCCTCAATCTCAGGGCGCATGACATAACCGGGATCGGAAAATGTGAGCCGAAGAATAATATAAACTGTCGCCATTGCAGACAAAAGCACCGCTACGAGGGAGAGAATGCTCCAGAAATTCATGATTGGGAGTATGCTGGAAAATATTAAACTTTTAATTTGACCTTAGCTTGACCCTTTCGGACTTACTCAAACCAAATGCAGGAAATGGTCGAAGCAAAGAGATGAATGATCAGAATCATCCACCAGAATGGATTTCCAGGACCTCGCATCAGTCGTCCTCCGCAGTAGAATTTGAAATTTCCCTCGAGGACACGCCATTGTCGGACTGTAATGAGGAGACCATGTCGAGTAGGAACCCAATGACCCTTTACTATCAATTCTGAAGGCTCCTCAGAACCCTTGATCTTCGGTACGTCCACGTCGATCACAACATTGTTGTTACTGTTTCCCACCTCACGAGAACCACTGGAGGTAGACATTTAAAATCGTTTTGCTTTTTCTAAATTCTTGAAAAACGTTCTGGACCCAGCCATCTAGGCTCACATTTTCCTAATAACTGATTTGTTCCACTGTTTGATTTCGCTTGCGACGGCTCGGCGTTACCACGAAAACCAAAAACACGTTACTCATACGAAATAAAAATGGGAAAACTAATTTACTTCGACATGTTTGGATTCCGAGTATGATACAAATTTCGTTTTTTATTGTGCTGAGATTTTAAGTCTTGCAGCTATGAATGAGTGCTTCATTTCCAGTCTGGTTCTGGAAAATATTATTATACTCCGAGTCAAGGATCTTTTACAAACTCGATTCTACGTAATTTGAGCCTTAACTCACGTACGGGTATGTCACTCATATTCACTCTTTTAGGTAAGATTTTTCTGGTAGTATTAATGGCATGCTCCTCTGGCAGTAGTGTGTCATCCTTTGGAATCTGTGGAGACGGGATTGGTGCTGGAATTAGAGCTGGTGATCCCCCTTGGGAAAAAGTTGGAGGTAGTGAAGGTTCATTTGAATCCGTGTGGCCATTCATCGATGTAGCTGCACCTTCTGATTCTTTGCGAATGAATAAACTGGACATACGTTCCTTGAAATACAGCTTGGCGATTGAAATTCCAGCTACTAATCCATCGCTGAATTCAGTTTCACTTGTCTCTCTTCGCTCTTTATACGATAGATGGCGCTCATAAGTCTCCTTGTACGCAGCCTCACTCAAACCCGGAAGGTCGCAGGTTTCTAGTTTTGCTGTTACCAGATTTTTCCAATTTTGAAGTGAGTCCTCTGAAGTACCGTTCAGACTACCAGAAGGAGGTTGAACCAATTCCTAGAGTTGAGCAACACAAACTAAATTAATTGCATTAATTAACTTTAGCGATGAACTTACGGTTGGTAACGGTTCTTGAATGACATTTAAGGGGTCATCTACGGGAACTTCATTGGTTGCCGGAAGTTGCAAAGGTTGAACTGGCGGAATTGTTTCTGCAGTTGGATCGTTTTCCGTCGAGTTTTCATCGCGTGGCGGTGCTGCCACTGTCAGTAGCCGTTTATTTACTGCTGCAATCGGGATTCTCTGAACAGCAAATTAAGCATTTCTCAATTCCAATGGGACAGAATAATGTACGCACTTTAGTAACTTTACTAACCGGTAGAACTTTTTTTCTAGCGGTCGTCACCTTCCCTGTTGATTTACCGTTCATTTCCCCTTTAAGGCGTCTGAAAAAATGTAACAGGCGTTTCTCGGAAGAACTTTCTTCGCTAGGTCCTCTGGTTTTCTGAGCGCTTGATGCGGCTGAGCTTGTCGGTTTGTTGGCTTGAATCTGAAACGATAAAGTAGAATTTATTGATTAAAATTGACCAAAATTGCCCCAAAAATGATGTGCGGTGTTATTACGCTTGACACAGTAGATTCAGTTTGAATTTGAGCATTGACGGGAACATTAGCTCTTGCGTTTAATTCCTTGAGGTGAACTGAGGTTGCATTCGACGAGTTCTGGTCTGCTGACATTCCCGTAGAATTGGTTGATAAATGAGGCATTTTCCCACGTGGCGAGTGGTAAGCTGCCGTGTCTTCCGATGGCACATGGCGAGGATTACACATGACACATGTACATCCAAGTATTCTACCAGGTCCTACTGCTCGAATGTTCCAATCCACTGCCGATGGTTCGGCAGATCTGGCGGTGGGTTGCTGTGCCGACAGTTGCGGTGGTGGCCCAGTTGCCTTCACGAGTGACATGTTTGGACGCTGTGGGACTCGTCCATATTCTTGTTCCAGCGGTTGGTAAATCCCATTTGTAGCGACGATCGGGGTGTAAATTGGCAGCTCCAGTCGCTGTGTCAATAACCCTTTTCCTTGTAAGAGGTTGATTATCCTGAGGGGATAGTTGACAAAGTCCGCACCAAATGCACTATACACACAGAGTAGGAATTGGAATGGCACTTTGGAAAAGTGGGCTGAGACGAATTCCAAATACCGAACTTTAAGTCCCGGTAATTGATCAGACGTTAGTTGCCTGGGTTCAAACTTCAACTTAAGGATTTCCCTGAATACGAAAAACGGGAAGAGACAGTTGGTCGGGTACCAGTCTTGTGGTCCTGGAATCACTTGTACCCCTGCATTCTCTCCTACGCCAATCAATGCAAGTCGAAGATCAGAAGTCTCCGAAGGCGTCATGGGGTCGGATGAACTGGGCTGATTTAAATGGCCCCCTAGTTCAAACTCTCGTCGCAGTCTTGCCACAGAATATTTAAAACGGATTATTTCTTCGTCGGTCATTTTCTTCACTACTGCTTGGCCCACTGCTGCATGAAGACGTAAGTCTTGCCTGCATATCCAAATAGCCCGATTTACCTGCTTCGACCACTTTGTTGCCTTAGCGTCAATGACTTTGTACCTATAAGTACAAAATGTATAAACCTTTTCTAAAAAAAATAAGAAACGTTTTTCTTACCATTCACACAAAACTAAAGGATCCCAAGCGTTGTAAATGTCCTTTGCGCTCCATAAGAAGGTTGCCTGATTTAAATGGCCCCCTAGTTCAAACTCTCGTCGCAGTCTTGCCACAGAATATTTAAAACGGATTATTTCTTCGTCGGTCATTTTTTTCACTACTGCGTGGCCCACTGCTGCATGAAGACGTAAGTCTTGCCTGCATATCCAAATAGCCCGATTTACCTGTTTCGACCACTTTGCTGCCTTAGCGTCAATGACTTTGTACCTATAAATACAAAATATAAAATACAAATGTGCCTACAAATAAGCTTTTCTACGAAATAAGCAACGTTTTTCTTACCATTCACACAAAACTAAAGGATCCCAAGCGTTGTAAATGTCCTTTGCGCTCCATAAGAAGGTTGCCCTGGAGTATTCATAAAGTGCTCCCATCCTGTGAATAAAAATGGCCGTTTTGGTTTTCTATTTTTCTATGAATGAAATTGTACTTGCCTGCCATCAGTCCTTATCTTCTCTACCAGGTTCCTGTTCATGCCGGGAACGATTGAAGGATTTTTCGGAAGGCAGTGTTGCCCGTTCCCCATTCCCCGTTTAAGGAATTTGTGAATCACCGTTGCTGGGTATTCCTTAATCGCCGTCCCATACGCTGAAATTACTGCAAGTAGGAATTCTTGGTCGGATAGTGCGTTTTCTTTCATGTGCTTGATGTACCACCTCAACATTATTTCTTTGCGGAAAAATAATCTACTACGCTTGAATGATGCCATCGTCAGCTCAAAGAGTGGCCATGCTAGCGTGAGATTCACTGGGTTCCAGGGATCCTTCCACGGCTCAGAAGATGAATTCCACTCTGCTGACAACGCATGCATGAATTTATTGCTGAGGACATTTTGAAGTAGAGTTTTGTTTTGGTGCAAGTTGGTTGGATATGGGTATGAAGTCTCCGCTTCAGCGATATCCTTCAGTATACGTTGACGTTCAACTTTAGACATGCGAAGTTGACCGGAAGCTGTTGAAACTGAAGGGAGTGATAAAATAACGAAAGCGTCCACGAGATCGTTGATTGTAGATTTCGAGCTGAAACCCTCTCCGCCTCTATTGTTCTTCTTCGACCTTTGATCTTCATGGCGGATGTACTTCAAACATTTGACAAGTACTGATTTGAATTTTATCAAGTGTATGATATACTTGGCAGCCATCAAATCGACGGGGAAGTCAAGGCCACTGGGTGACGACGCTCCAGCATATGCCGTGTATTTCTTCATGATATTCCAACAAGTTGATCTGATGTCATTAATATGCGGAAGGTCGTGGGACGCCTCCTTGTAGATTGAATCGTGATCCCACTTCAGCCTTTTCAGTAAGAGGCGCAATAAATCCAGTATTCCGTCCTCTGGACCTGGGTCGCCGGAACATGCTGATCCAGCGGACTCAAAAGGGACTGTGACAGGAATGCTGTCTGCTCCAGAAGGATCACTTGAATCGGAATCAGTCTCTCCTAAATAAATTAAGTGAAAGCTTTTGCTGATTTATCAATTTAAAATTGTAAAATACCTTCAGCAAATGCTTCCTCATCGTCTGTCAAATCAATCACTTCAAAATTCCGTAGTGCAAGCGGTGGAACCGTTTCCAATATTTGGACTTCGGCGTCGCATAGATCTTGAACTGTTTCCAATATTTGGACTTCGTCGTCGCATAGATTAATCGTATCACCATTGCACTCGTCCTCAACTTTTTTCACCTCATTTTTTACAATTTCTTCCTTAATGCCGCCGTTTATCTTGTGATTAATTACTTTGATCTCCGTTTCTTGAATTCTTGNTCCGTTTCTTGAATTCTTGGGGCAGATTTAATTATTGGTTCTATTTCCAAACCGCGGTTGCTGAGCTCAACTACAGTTGCATTGTTGTCCACCGCGTCTGGAATTTCCGGCTTTACTGCTGCTTCGTTTTTGATGTAATTTGTGATAATCGGTGGTTTCTCCTCCATTTTGAATTGGAAAATCCCTTCAAAATAAAAGAAATGTCACTAGAGCAGCTACTAATTTAAAAGTTAGACTCTTAATGTAATTCTTACCAGAACAATGAACTGTTTTTTAGAATTTAGAAAGGTGTTCCTGGCTTCTTTTGACTCTTGTTCTGAATTGAACAGAAAAGTTTACACTTTGCGTTCATGCGGTTCCTTAAGGTTTTATAAAAGGGTCTTATCCTTCAAGGGAGACAAAAGAAACTTTTTTTTAAACTGAGCCTTGAACGTTGAACCCGTTCCTTTTGCTTATATCTCCTATGCTTTTTCGTTGTTTTTTAACTGGGAGGGTTATCCAAGGTTATCCTGTTGCATCTTTTACGGGCTCTCGAGTGAAATCATATAAAGTAGCGTCTGCATCTCAACAGAATGCAGTGCAGTGGAACAGGTCTTCGGAATGATATCGTTCGAAAGCGTTAGCCAATATTTCACAACGAAGAATTCAAAGATTCAAATCCGTTTTTGTATGAGATTGGATGATTTGACTCGTTTGAAATAAAAAATGGGAAAAATACTTTGAAATATTTGGTTTTCGAGTTATGATACAAATTTCGTTTTTTTATTGTGCTAAAATGACTTTGACATGGCTGCTGCTCTTAAGCGTCATTAGAACAAACTCAAATCCGGCACTATTAGTTAATTATGGCTGTCTTGATTTTCAATATCCCATGCAATTCTTCCAACTAAACAAATGTCCAGTTCAGAAACACAAAATTCACAAGAGTCAAAAGCGCGTTCGCTTCTTTTCTTCTTCATTACATGGCTAACGAAGCGTAGTAATAACAGAATCACGATTTCCGTTTGTTTTCAGTTATATCAGCAGAAAGTAAAAGAAGATACAAAAAGTTCAAACCTACTTTCATATAACCTAAAGTAAGTGACATAAATAAACTCTGTTTCCTTGTGGCGATTTGCATTTTTAAATTAATTGAAATGGATAATATCCGGTGTACTCCGGTTACGTAAATAAAGTCACAAGGTATAAGAAAAAGATACACGAGGAACACGAGTGAAGAGCTGCCTGTTGGAAACTTTCAGTTCAGAAGATTATGATTATGATTTAAATGATCATGGAAAAAGCTCTTGGAGATTTGGAGTTTTTTTAGAAAAGAAATTACATATTATAGGCGACGAAAATTGGGTCCAATTGATCAGCAAGGAATCCGTCCCGGAGATGCATCCGCTGCTTCTCCCCACGGGAATTAATCGGGACTACGCCTGGGTCGACGACAACCACAACACCCACGACGAGGAAGTGATCTTCAAGGACACAATTTGTAACAAGGGGCACGACGTCAAGGGCCTCGCTCTCGTTCCCTTCTAGTTCAACTACGACTACCAACAGATTCGTCCATGTAAAAACAGCGCTAAAAACAAAACCAAATTCACATTTAGTTTTCAAAATCTTTTCTACTGTTTAGACTCACCATTCGCAAATCTTCTTGTGGCACCGAAGGATGCTATTTTCAACATCAATCGGGTGATAACGCATTCCTCGCAGCATAATCGTTTCATCCCTTTAAAAAAAATGAGTCAAGGTTAACATGAAGTTATTTTTAAGTCAGAATTGGAGTTATATTGAATTAAAAACTTACAAGGCTCCAACCACAAAGACAGCGTCGTGCAATTCTGAAACAAAAAAATATAATAAATTCCCATAATTTCCAAAATGGTAGATTGTATATTTACCACCATCCGCTTGAACATTATCGGTTCTTCTGAGGAAGCCCAAGTAGCCAGTACGTGCATAAATGTCTCCAGTATTGCCTGTCACGAGGCGTGAATTGAAATGATCTGCGTAGCTGCTCTCATCTCCAAAAATCGTGAAATATCCACTCGCATTGTGCGGCGATTGTACCCAGATCTAAAAAAAAGTTAAAAATGTTATAATATTTATTTAAAAACGTATATTTGAACTCACTTCTCCTAAATGAGAGTCTCCACACTGCCCCTTTGTCTCAGGATTTGCAATGATAACTGTAACACAGAAAATGGCAAAATTTGGCCAACTTTTATTTTATTGGAATTAGCTTGACATACCTTTGCAACCGGGGAGTAATTTCCCGGATTCCATGACACACAAACTGTGTGGACTTCCACGTTCAACCAGCGTCACTCGATCATTCCGCAATGCTCGAAGATCCACGTATACAGTAGAGGGTTCAGGACTAGATGCTCCCTAAAATAAATTCACATTATAGAACTCTAAACTAAAAAGGTGTAAAATTGAATTTAAGTAAAAATTAAAAAGTAAAAAAACAGATCAGAAATAACCACTCAGCATGAAATGTCAGACTGGGGCGGTAACAAATATCATCATATCTGGCTTATGAAAAAGTTCTGCTTGTGGCGAGACGCGAAACCATGTCTCAAACTTAAGAGTCAAACGCTCTCACCACTTCCCCAATGGAACTGAACAGATTACCATAGTCACATGGGTGAGGACTTACTTGTAGACAAATGGCGGTGTTGACTCGACATCCGAACGAAGTTGACACTGCTCTAGGAGAGAGGCCAACTGCCGAGAATAGTTTTGAAAAGGAGTTTGTGAGTGCAATCCGAGGTCTTTCTTCAGCCACTACGACACAAGTTCGGACACAAGCTAAGTTGACATTTCGTTGTTTCAGGAGATTCACAGAGGATCCTAATCCCTTCGTACATAGCTCCATCACTCCGTAGGAGCAGAATGTGTCTCTGTGAATAAATAAAAACAACTTATCAGTTGAGAACTTGGAGCTAAAACTTCCAAGTTACTCCTTACCTCACTTTGTACTGACTCACAGCACTTAGCCAGAGAGCAGGGTTCACTTCAACTTCAGAAGGTGGAATCAATATCGAATGGTGACCAGAGTAAACGCTTAAAAAGGATAAAATAAAATTGAATTTCCAATACATGGGAAAAGTTGGTCCAACTTGGTCCTCCAACGCACCTGCTGAGACACCAAAGGGCAAAGCCGAGTCCGCAGTATGGATCCAGGCAAAGTGCCACATGTCTTGATGGATAGAGCTCACATGCCAATTTCATTGAGCGGCAGAGGGATGTGACTGCAGAGTGTGACATTTTGATCCCAGCAAGCATCCCAGTAGTTGAAACACTGAAAGAAAACATGTTGAGAAAATGAGAAACCCGAAGTTTCCTTTGAACTGGGAGTTATTTATGTACCTAAAGTCCAGGTAAGCAATCATCTCTGCCGTTGGAGCACGATAAAGACCAGAAAGTTTCTTCTTTGGTAAATCATCTGTGTCTAATGTCAACGGCCATGATTTGATGTCTACAACGTTGCTAGCCTCCTGCGAGTATAAACATTTATTTCACAAAATCCAATTTGCTTTCTCTTTACCTTTGATTTGAGCAGTTTGATAACGTTCTGGGTTGAGAGTATGATGGCTGACTTACTCACTTCAGCGATCATGCCTGCCATGAGATTAAAAGTCAAAGGTTTGTGCCTTGTATTAAGTAAAACCCAAGGCCCGAGAATAACTTACGAACTGTTGGTAACGTCGTTTGTAAATTCTGTGGATGTGGAGGTCGAACGGTTACTGGAACAGCACCTATAGAACACAACATACAAAATTGCACAAGCCCCAGGCATTTGGGTTAGAATAGAGAACTCACCAGCATAGAGACATCCGTAGAAGGCTGCAATGAGATCCAACCCTAAACAATAGAGTGAAATATACATAAATAATTCTCATCATTTCGCTTAGTGGATGGTAATAATTTATACCTGGTGGATAGACAAGTGCGACATGATCTCCAGTATTGATTTTGGCTCTTTCCAGTAAAAGACAGGCCACGCGTTCGGCCCTTTTATGAAGTTGAGAACACGTCAACGATGTGGTTGCCGTCCCTTTTGAATTCAGAAGCGTAAAAATGACATGGTCTGACGTTGATGTTGACCTCCATTTCAGAATTTCCGAAATAAACTGATACTACCGGAGGAAACAAAGAGAATTGATTTAGTTACAGAAGGGCCCAGCAGCGCAAGAGAAAGTTTCTTTCGGGCAGGTGTCATGTCACTCACTTTCTTTGCTGAATCAGACTCTTCATCCACAACCCCGAGGTCTCTCCCTTGTGCACTAATTTGTAAATAAAATTAAATCATTTCTGAACATAAAAAACTCAGTTGGTTTTAAATTGAACATTACCTTGCAAGGCGATTCCCTTGTACGATATTCCCAACCATGACACTCGCCGGACCAACGTCACAATGGACTTCACGTGGCTTTGGTAAATTGGTGACACACGTATGAGGGCACATGAGGACATTTGCAGGGTGAAGTGTTCCTTCCAGGAAACGTCGTTTCGTCTCAGACAAGTGAATCCCTCCCAATGGTGTTTTCGGTAGACAATTTGGACTCACAAGGACCAGACAGTAAATCCCAACTTGATGAATTGAATCAACAGCTTGGAGAACTCGAGACATCCATTGGAAACTCTAAGAAGAGAACATAAGACAAAATTAGTTACAAATCCATTTTCCTTTTTATCGACATGACCCAGTCGTGTAGGGATCAAAAGAATAAACTTTCTCATTTGAAAATCGATTCAAAAACTTTCACAATTCTTCATGACACAGATCATATGCACACACACAAGTAAGTAGAAAAATCTCATTTACTTCTTCCTCTGAGCAATCCGGTCGCTGTTCCGCAATCACACAGATCCTTTCATCTCGCAATACTTTGATGCTGAAAACTGCTATTCGGCCACGGTAGATGAACTTCATTGGCTCCACTGCGAGGACTGTGGCGATAATGTCATCTGCATTGTGCTTCCGCCCACTGACGCTCATGAGTCCGTTCCTCGATCCACAGACAAAGACAAGACCACCCTAGAAAAGAAAAAAACAAAATTAGATCTAAAAGAGAGAAAGTTTGGACACTCGATTTTGATTAGAGTCGTATAGCAGAGCTAGAAATCTTATTAACTTTCAGTCTTTCAGGGGAATCAAGCCCTTGAAACATTCGTGCAGTAAATGCAAAGGACATAAACTAACGCTCAATGACGCTCTCATGAAACCTAGTGACCAATGGGAAGAGAGAAAAAAGAGGATTTTCAGGCAGGTCTTAAATCCCAATTCATAGCGTGATCATCTTTCTTTCTCGCAAAGTAAAGTAGGGAATCATTGCAGACACAAATACATTTTCCTCAATCGATTTTCCCCGTCGTGACCAGGAGGTATTTAGAAACCTTGGCACAAGAGTATTGACACAAGACTCCAAAAGTCCATCGCATCATTAACCTAAAGTACAAACAGTCAAGTCAGAACTTGGCAAATTCTCCTAAACGCCCTTATACAAGACACTCTCAAATGTATAAAATAAAAGCACCCCTAAGCCTTTCCTTTCAAAGGTAACTAATTCCAACTTTTGCCTTTCAACTATAAAGGTCTCATCCGCCGCTGTTGTGAGTCGCAAATCAAAAAGTAAGTTGGTGAAAAAGTAACACAACACACAACCGAGTAAGGAAGTTTTGGCGTTTATAAGAAATGGAGGAGAGGAAGTGAAAGTAAAAAGCTTCTGTCACCACTCTACCATAAATTTCAACGACTGTTATAAAAACAAGGTCCTTCGTCTCCAGCATTTGCAAGGAACAGACAGAGAAAGCCCTGGAGAAGGTCTGGAGAAAGCGGTCCAAAAGGACAGAAAGCAATAATAGGTAAGAGAGCAAAAGGATCAAGTGGAGGAACTCGTAACGGAGAAACAGGACTTAAAACTTCTCATCAAAGAGCATTCAGACACGTGTAATATTCACACTCAAAACCTTGTATTAAAAGACCAGCCTTTTCACGCTCCCTTCATTTATGACTTAGCTCCTTCCAAAGGGGAAAAGAACTCGTAAACTTACGGGACCAAGGAAGCCGAGAAGTCCGCTTCGCACGTACTCTGCATCGCTAATGACTGTGCCATCCCCTTGAAGTGGCTGGACTTTGAATGCATTATTTGTGAGTCCCTGGAGTCCCCAGTACTAAAATAAACCACAAATTGTTTATAACACCAAAAGTGGAAAAATTAATTCAAAGTCTCACCTGAGAACCTGTGGATGAGCTATGGACACAAATCTCCCCGACCTCTGCAAAACCAAAGAATTTAGCATAAAATTCTCCACTATACTAAACTAAACTTACCGTCGGTTTTACAGAGAAACGGCTGGTCATCCATCCTTACGACGACTATCACAGCTGTAACAAAAGAATCACATAAATCAGAATCGGATATTAACTTTCTATTGGGAAATCCAGGAGGAGTACGTAAATACGAGCCAGGCTGGATATCAATGGCAATAAATCAAGACCACACAGAACCCCGGTCCAAAAAAGTTTCCATAAATCATTTAAGAATTTGCACAGAAAGCCTACTTTTTAGTTTTTGCACGATTCCAAATTCCTCCTTGCCGGAATCCTAATCAACTCCAAGTGGATTTATGGGGTGCATAATTAATTAAAAAAAATATAAAAGTTACCTCCAGGCATCACTTGTCCACAGTCCTGCAGTGTCAGGGACGTTAGTGAATTTTCTTGATCCACGCGAACGACTCCATAACTCAGACCTTGCATTGAGAGCACGCCTCTTCCTGTCGCATTCACACCAGCTCGTCCAGGTCTGGAAGAGTATTAGAATAGAATCAAATAATTTACCTTCATTCACTTTCCATTCTTTGAGTTTGTTTTGTTTTACCGTCTCAAGGACACAGTGAGGACTTCGGATGAGGAGGCACATGGGCAAATGGCATCCGGACGAAGCCCTTTACTTTGAAATACAGAGAGGAATTGGTCACACGAGGACAGAGACCAGGGATTTGCTCCGTCAGACACGAGTAGGAGTCGGAGCGAGGCTAAGCTGATGTCACGATGATCTCGGGTTGCCAGTAGCCCCCAGTGCAAATCCCTTGACTTGACAATAGCAATGCTGGCTGTGGAAGAAAAGAAACGGATCAAGAGATGAATCACTTCTACACAGTATATAATTATAATTAATTGGTTCAGAGTTTCTCTTATGCGAATGCCTGTTGGGGATACTCAAACTGGAGAGGAGTACAAAGAAATACAAAGGAAGTAGGTCGGTTTACAACCGGCTCTCCCTTCTCCTGCCCGTTTAATTAACTTAATTAAAGTTTTGGGGAGAAATTAGAAAATCGGAGGGTCATGAATCAATGTCGCCGGGTTGAAAGGGAGAAAACGGATATTAGAAAACTCGGGAGGCTAATCTGTATCTTTATGTACCTTTGTATCTTGTGATCATTTGCATCCACGAGGCGGGATTCACTTTCATAAGAGCATATGGGATAAAAATCACATGCATCCCGTTAAAAACAGAAGTCAGGATGGCATGCCCTGGAATCAAAAAGGTCACCATTAAAGGTCAATACCCTCGTTAGTAAGTCATACAAGGTACTTACACAAACCCACTTCTCTCTTGAAATCCAAAACACACACCATTACTTCACTTTCGGTATAGTTGCAAGCCGTTGTGAGGCTTCGGCAGTGAGCAAGCATCGTAGCGCGGTTGATTGTGACCCCCATGACAGATCCATCGCGGTCCGTCGTGTACTGAAAAACAGTAAACCAAGTCAATTTCCAGAACACATTGTTAAATTGTAACTCCAAATTACCTCAATGTAGGCTGAAGTTTCGTCCGTGACACGAGGCGATGGTGTAAAGTCCTTTGGAGTTTTTCCCAAGTGTTCTGTCACAAACCAATTGAGTTTCGGCCATCCTTTGAAACTGACTACTTCACCCGTGGCTGTTTTCGGGAGGCCTTTTGAACATGCTTCAGATGTGAGGGCAACTTGGACGTTACAGCTTCCAAGGAGGAAACCAATTTGTTGAGATCCAGCATCCTACACCATTCATAACACAATTAAAAAAAAAGAAAATAAAGTTAATTTTGGTTTTACCCGTCTGGTCAGTGGTACTTCAATCGGTACGGGGACCACCCCAGCAAAAAGACAACCGTAGAAAGCACATACAAAGTTGATAGGATCATTATTCGGATAGACTAGAGCAACGCGATCTCCGCTCTTTACAATACTTTCACCACGATGGCCAGTCTTATTGAGCAACGCAAATGCAATTTTATACGAACGACTCAGGAGCTTCCCTGCAAAGACAAAAGAAGAATAAATTCAGTTCAATTTTTCCATGATTCTTCTCCCGATATGAAATTCATGTGGAAAAGAAGCTCAATGGCTGAAGCTAGTCGCCTTTTCCTGGAGCTTTTGCTGGAGAGAAAGTTTAATAGGCCCCAAACTACGGAACCTTGTGGAGTAGGAATTGGAAAGGGCAACCAAAGTTGTGAAGAAAAGTGGCTCTCTAGATAGGAATTTGATACTCGATCTCTCCTAGTATCCTAAGAGTAGTTAAAGGGTAGCAGTAGCCTTTATGGACTTTCTCCATAGCATCGGATAGGCAAGGATCTGAAAAAGTAATCCAATCCCAAAGCTCCTCAGTCATTTTCTTACCGTATGTAAGGGTGATGGTAAGTTTCCCATTGGGATCTAGCACAGTCGCTGCTGGAGCTTTGAACGTGGCTGACCCATAGCGTTGGACAGCAGCCTCCAGATTCCGTGGTAGACCAGATGGAATCTGCTCAAAAGAAAAAAGCGGTTCCAGTAAAAACTTCAACTTTCATCATCTCTTATCCACCAATCCCAAAAGCATCATCATATCATCCGAAAGAATAACTTTCTAAATTAGACTAGGGACTTTCTCATTTATTCCAATTTCTCTTATATTCTCTACTAACATCTCAACAATACATATGCACCTCCTATTCAGAAGAATTTCCTGATTTACAGATCCAATTTGAATCAGATTGAAAAATAACTCGTTTGAATTTGTTTATAGAACAAAAGTTCAATTCATCCTTCCTCTGAGAGAGTACTGGAGTGACTTTATGCTGGAGAGTAAAACGTAATAAAATGGAATAGGATGACTTTTATCTCCTTCTGCTCCAAGATACAAAGTTTACCTCAAGAGAAAGAAAAGAGAAAGATTCTTCTAAAGGATGTCAATTCATGACATTTGTTTTCTTTGAGTGTAACACAATTTCCAGCAGAATAAGCAGGATTTCCAACACAACGTTCTTTCCCCAATATTTGCCCTCTTTCTCTCTCCAGGAAAGAAATAGGTTCTCATGAATTTTTATACATCATTCAACTTTCGTACATTTTAACTTCCTCGGCAGTCCTCAGAGTTAGTTCCCACTTGGACTCAATTTGTTCCCTCCCTCTTTAGCTCCTCAAGGGACTGTCCTCGAAGACCCTGTATGCCCTTGATTCTGAATAATTCAACGTCCACAGTTTTCCAGTTGGACTAGAACCCACACACCGTGGAAATAAAACAACTCACCACAAGTTGTTCACCAATTGCAGGGCTCATGAGACTCCCTTCAGGTTTAGGAGCATTCGGGTCCTTGTTCTTCGCAGCCATTTCCAACTCAATGTCATCATCTGTTAGTAAAAAGTTAAACAGTTACATCACTCATCTTCATCTACAACATTTCAAACGATTTCAAACATTCTACACTCAAATCAAACTCATTTCTAATGTAAAATGAAGACAATGTGAAATCCATCCAACTGTTCATACCCTCATAAAACTCGGGCAGGGGACGACGCTTAGGTCGCTTGAGTGTATTTAGTAACTGTTGAATTTTAGCTGAAACTTTCCAACGCCCGGTTCCGGTTAATGTCCCTGAAAAGGAAAGAAAAAATCATCATCATCATCCACCAACGGGGAAATGACCCTTGCAACAACGAGTAAAAAGTGAGCCCAGAGACTTCCCATCAGCTTCTAAAGCATCATAAAAACTTGGCCCTGAATTTGCAATTATGATCTCATCCACTTGATTTCCAGGGCTTCCATTTTCCAAAAAAAAACTTTTCCATTTTCGCAAACGAAGGAAACTTTTATGGCCCTATGAGTTAAGGGCTTGAAATGCGGCCTTGAGTGAAGGATCGAAAACCAATTTCAACTCCCAGGATTCTAAAATTACAAGTGAAACAATGGCTCCGACGAATAACTTTTGGATGTTTCTGGGACTGTTCTGGATACAAAGTTTATAAGTTTCGTGTGCGTGTCAAGAGTCCTAGTGTTGTACCTGATGTGTCATCAACAGAGGTTTGACTTCGTTTCTGATTAAATCGATTGAGTCGATCAGCAGGAGCTATTCGTCTTGATTGTGCCGTTGACGTCACGTCAGGAGGCTGACTACTTTGGGATGATTCTGAAAAAGAAAATTCCAAAAATATACAAATTAATCAAAGAAATTGAGCAAGTGTGAGGATAAAAATTATTACGAAGAATGACATTTTACTAAAAAGGGAATCACAGAGCTCTAAATGTCAGAAACAGTGTTATAGGATCAGGATTGAATTTTGGGAAAGATAAAAAGTGAATCGGACTTTCACCACCACTGTGGTGGCCATAATTCACTCATTCGAGGGATGCCACTTTTAATACCACCGCTGGAAAGTAATGGGACTGTGACCAAAGAGGACTTGATTGGTCCCATATTTCACCCAACCAGAATCCAATAAAATCTTTCTCTCTCTCTCTCTTACGTGTTCGTAAGTTATGCATAGCTTCCACCAAATCCGTAATTTCAGGACGACTGGATCGCTGGATAAGGTGCTGCTGATGGTGGTCCGAAGGTGTTTGTGGTCCTGCTGTTTTCCGACCACCGCCACCGCCATCATCTCCACGACTCATACGGTGATGGTCATTGACTACAGACCGCTCCTCCCAACCGAGTCCACCACTAGCCAAATTGCCCAAGTTGGAGTAATTCAATCCAGCAGTGACTGGTGTGCCATTGGAGACTCTGGAAACAGAAAAAAACGTAAGTTTAATCCATTAGCTACTTTCATGTTCCTTAGCAATGACCCTTTAAGTCTCTTAAGGGAAATTAAACCATATAAAGCAACAGGTGTAATGTCAACAACTCAGGATCACGAAGCCTTCACAATTCCTCCTCCAGTTACCCTCCACCGCACCTGTAATTTGGCCTAGTTCCAGAGGATATAAAGTTAAAATGAATCACTTCCCTTCAACTCACACTATCTTCATGATCCCTCATCTTCTTTTATATAACTCGAAATAACTCGATTATAAAAGTTGAAGCGAAAAATAGGCTACGGATGTTAAATCGCTTGATAGGATGAGGAGAATCCTATCAATCACGCTCAAATAGACATCTCCATTCATTCCTCCCTGTCGGCCTCACTTTCAAAATCGATTTCTCTTCAATGTCACCCGGGAAGGTTGGGAGTCAAGGGACACACGGTGGGACTCTGACAACCAGGAATGCTGCTGCCACTGCACTTCTGTCACCCTTGTTCACAACTTTTGTGTTAGGGAAGACACAGGGATGCGCTGGAGGAAACACAAGACACGCGGAATAAGTTCTGCTCTAAGAATAAGTTCCTCCCTCTAAGGTCTAAGATTCCTTTTTCCTTGTAATTTGTGCCTTTGCTAAGGAATATTTCATTGGAGGGAGGAGGCATGTTACACAATTCGCAAACCAATTTGTATCTCAAACTGGACTCAAATAGGCTTGGACAGGGTACAAATTACAACTACTCCTACGCCTCCTTTCTCCAGCTAAGCTCTCCACGTTCCATTTACCATCAGAGTAAATGACAATTTGATTTCAAAAGAAAGTTCCCAACCAAATGACTCCAAGGAGTCCAAATTACAGGGCTAAAACAAAGGAACGGAGATTAATTTCCATTCTCTAAAGTATAGTAATTCCACACCTGGGCCTTTTGGAATTTGGAATTCTAGAAACACAAAGAACTTTATAGCTCCTCTTATACCTTTCTTCCTCCTACACAGCCTAAATTATAAGGATAAAATAATTCAGCAATAAAACTAAGATTTAGAGCAAGGTATACATAGAGGATATATTTTAATTTAGTATTTTACCTATTTCTTTCCGGTAGTTTAGGAGGTCGTTGCATCGGTGGAGTTTCCCTTGCGGATCCTGTGCTACTCGAATCGGAATGAATTAGCACTTGCTGAGGTGGGGTGGATTCGTTATTCCGACCACGACAACGGTCACGACTTCCGTCTGGAGGACTATTGGAACCTTGTTCGTCTCCCTCACCGTCCTCATTACCTACACTGTCATCATCAGTACTGGAATCACCTGGAACAAACACAAACACAAAGTTAAAAAGTTAAAAATACACTTTGGAAAGTCAAGTCTTAAGTTTTAAAAGCTTTCAAAAGAAACTCTCCACTCCACTACTTCTCCTCTCTTGTGGAATTGTCCAATTTCCAATAATATTCAACTCCCACGTCATCCGCATGGTTTCCATTGTCATAAATTCATATCCAACATGGCCATGGAAATACCTGTCTGGCACTCTGTACTTTTGTTTATGCTTGGCTAAGCAGGCACTGAAGCACACACATACAGAAACTAAAACTGGATCCAGCAGTCCAACAGCAGAGCTCCGCCAGCATTGGCAAAAGCCTTTCCCCCACTTCCAGCCTTTTCCAGGAGAATTAGATCTAGAGATGATCTAGGTATTGCATTGTCATTGGGAAATCAATAGAGTTCTCAATGGAAATGCACCTTATCTCTATTCCAGAAAGGATAATCAGTCACTCGAGTCAGGACATGCACAGTGGCACACTTACAATCAAACAATGCTGATCCATCCACTTCCTAAATATCAAATCTTCCATCATCGTGTCATCATCATGCTGAGAAACACGAGCTGATGAGCTCAATTTAAAAAACCATAATTGGGAAATGAGCAATTCATGGAAAAACGTCAAGAAGGCTCTGAAGGCAACTGAAAAATTCGAAGAAGAAGTCAAGAGAGTCAAGCACTCTAGCATTTCTTGATTCCTTGACTTTAGGCATATTTTTATTGGGCTCTCGAGTGTCATAACGACGAGGCTTTTAAAAACCGAGGAACCCGAAAGTGCATTTTAAGAGTTGAATTATTAAAGTGCAAGAGCCATTAGATTTTGAAGATGGATGGGAGAATAATAATAAAAGTTTGGAGCATTTTACCAAATCGATTTTGGAGAAATCCAAACCTAGAGTTGAACTCGGATAAAGAAGCACGTGACCAAAACATCGCCTGGAGAAATTATTAACTAACTGGAATAGATTTTAAGCTAAGCTTCACTGATTGGCCAAACAATTACACGGATTCCAATAACTGATTCTGTAACAAGTGCTGATACGGGTGCTCAGAAAATAAAAAGTTGACCAGAAGTTACTGGAAACCTGACGTTATAAGTTTCTGGAAACGAGTCAAGTAGTAACGTCGTCACCCAACACCTAAAACCATATCCGGACGCGTTGATTCATTTTCCTTGAATTAACTTCCTCCGTAAAATAAAAAACAAAAGAATCATAAATATCAAAATTTGCATTAACCGTAATCATGTATGCGGTACTAAAAATCCAAACCATAATGAGCCTTTACGGAAATTAGAGCAACAGCCAATCAGAATTGAGTATCGAATTGGAGCATCAGAAACCAAGCCAGTCTTACAGGAAACCGAATAGGACCAAGTTAAAGTCCATTGACTCCGTTTTTTGAAAACAAGGAAAGAAACCCCAAATCCTATTAAGCTTTTGTAGACATTTTATGACAGTCGACGACAGGGATGATGGAAACGGAGACAGACGATTGTGACCCTGGCTTAGATGAACTAAAAGCAAAGGTCAATCCCTTTACAACTTACAAGGCTATTGGATTGACCAAGTCTGTCGCCATTCCACGTCATGTCTAATTTTAATGGAACGTTTAACCTCTATTTCTGATATCTTCATCTCCCTGATAGACCACTTGAACATCACCATTTGCATACAAACAAAAACCTAATCCCTTTGTGCTACATTTCACAAATGCTGGGAATTCCACACTTTTAACACCGCGCATTGGACGTTGCAAAAACTTCATAATTAAGATTTTTTCACATTCTCTGCTGCATTCTTTAGTGATTCACACATAATCCAAATGTGCAACGCTCGCCTCCTCCCCGTCTAAACTTTTAATAAGCTTTTACTACTTGATGACGACATTCGAGAATCAAAACTTTTTTCAAATTCTCAATTTGCTTTAACTTTACCATGAGATACACGTCCGTCCTTGGATCCGATCAGAAGAGATGAATATTGGCTCGTATTTACTCCCAAAGGATGACAAAGGACAGACACAGGATTGAAGCCCTTGGGTACACTTTCATAAAGAATCGATGATTAAAGTCCGTATACGATATGACTCAAAAGTCCACTAAAAAATCCTTCGAGTCGAGTCCCAAAAAGTGACTGTAGACACCATTAATTTGGTTTTTAGTGGTAGTGCAGCCCGATATCTCCCGTTCCCTCACCAATCACAGACTGATCCGTCCTACAAATATTTATGTGCCAAGTTCTCTTACTACTACTGATTGAGCGACGTGACAGACTTGAGAGGAGCAAAGCGGATGTGATGAGTGTGAGTGTACACGAGAGATTTTGCAACTTGTTCAAGCTATGAAACACAACGGGGGAATAATCATGTGCTAATGACAGAGATGACTCAAAAAGTGCAGTTAGGTCGAGGAATCATATGAAAAAACTCAAGAGCCAGTGCTTCCTGCATATGAAAAGAGATCCAGTAGATGTGTTGCAGTAACCGGGCAATCCGGTTTTATTTTACACCACAAATCAAGAAGCTCGGGAGTCTCTTTGACTCATTTAGCAGTGCATACCAGCTACTAGTAATCCCAAGTTGCATGTGATCCCAACTCCCAACCGCCGTCGCGGTGGAAGGATTCTAATAAGATGAGAGTCTGGTGGTGGCTTTATGAAGGCTCACACGACAAGCATTAGGATTAGAATCCTTTTATTAGATTTGTCAAAATTATTCCAAATGACAAAGGACTGGAGTCGTCATGAATTTCAGGAGGACAAAGCCGGGATATGAGCCTTGGATATCCAATTCTTGGAGCTCATTTGCTTTCTGAGGGAGTTAAAAAGGAACGCCTTGAGCACTTTTGGCTTTACGTGAAAAACAAGCCATCCCTTTTAACTTTAATTCCAAACTTTCACCATTCTCCAATTTTTCTCAAAGGAAGCTCAAAAAAGTGGTCCTCCAGCCCACAGGCTGGAAATGCAC
This sequence comes from Pseudachorutes palmiensis, assembly GCA_009869845.1. NCBI lineage: Eukaryota > Metazoa > Arthropoda > Collembola > Poduromorpha > Neanuridae > Pseudachorutes > Pseudachorutes palmiensis. The sequence goes on along the minus strand of VNWY01000157.1, from coordinate 51,481 downwards.
TTTTCCCTTCACCTGCCTAATTAGAAAAAGTAAAACTTTTCCAGCTCAATGCACCGCACCAATGGGATTAGTTCTAAAGAAGAAAGTGGAAGAAGATGAAATTGCTTAGTCTGAATGAATAGGACCAACGAGGCTACGAGACAGTGAGAAATCAAGTGGAAATGCAGTGAGTAATTCACATGGCCTGATTTCACATGTTATAATTAATGGCGTAAAAGTGTAAAATGCATTCCCATTCCCGAATCCTCGAATTCCGGGTAAAACAAATCAGTCTTTTAATTTAACGACGACAAGAACCAGTTCAAACCTCAAACCTTAATCATTATTACACTCATTCCACCACGGCTCTTCAAAGATCCAAAAGATTCCCGATAATGAACACATTTCCAGAAAGGCGGAAAACTTTTTTTTAAGCTTAGAACTCCGGAACCTGTCACTTAAAGCTAAATCACACTCCATTTTCACATTCCCACAAGCTAATTCCCGAATTTTGTTTGAAAATGTTCTCTTTCAGAAACTTTGATGCGTTAATCAATGCTCCATTTACTTTCACCGAGTAAAGACAAAAACAGATTTCTTTCATCCCTCCAAAAATGGGTGAAACTTCTCTAGCTTCCGGTGGCTTCGGCGCTTTTTGATGCGTTAATCAATGCTCCATTTACTTTCACCGAGTAAAGACAAAAACAGATTTCTTTCATCCCTCCAAAAATGGGTGAAACTTCTCTAGCTTCCGGTGGCTTCGTCACTGGAAAAGGCTCCAATCCAATCCAAAATCAGCCTAACTTCTGTCACCTTAGTAAAACAATGAGTCACACAAATTCATCCATTCTTCAATTCAACTGAATACTTTTAATGTTTTAATTTGTAAAAAGCCTGGTTTTTGGATTTACCGGAATCCGCTTGTGCGTGTTCAGTTGCTCTGCCCATGACAGATGTGCGTTTGGACGGCATAGGCAGCGATGGTTTGGGTCTCGTTTGCATTGCTGCCAAAGCCTGTTGGACCGCTTCCTGGCGAACTTCTGTAACAAACATAAATCAAAAATCATTAAACATTGGATTCATAAAGGCACGATTCACATGTATAGTATACAACAACTGAAACCTCCGCTCCAGGACTTCCTTCCAGGAGTTTTCTTCCAAATTATTTAAGTTCCGTCCATATGAGGATGAGGAATGGAGGAAGGGGCATCATTTGTTAATACTAAACAAGTTCCAGCACGACAAGAGAAAGTGCTTTCTCATTGTCAGAAAACAAATAGAAAGGAACCTCAAAACGTCAAGCCTTCTCCACATCTCGCTCTTCATTTTGACATTCCCAAGTCTAAAAAGTCACCAGAACTTCATCCCAAAAAGCCTATTATTTAGATTTCTCATTATCATTTGGAACTGAAAACTAACTCCAGCACTTTCCAATTAGATAATGGGAAATGTATGTGCCTTGTACTTCCTTCTCTCTGTAACTGTCACTTTCTAATCAGGATAAGAGTACCGAAATTGAAGTACAGCACTTATTCTCTTCCAAAATAAAGTACACGAGAATACACTTTTAGCAAATAAAACCTGCACGGTCAATGGTCGTTCAAAATTAAATTAGACAGGCTGGAGATGGGTCTCCTTGAGTGACCTATATTTTCCGGTGGTTTGAGTTCCCTTCACAAAAGTGTCATGCTCCTTGTCCTTTTCGGAACTGGAGGAAATCCCTAAAGAATTGGCACTGGAGCTGGAAGCGGAGGCTCATTTCCAACTTTGGCGGATGCCATTAGACGTGACACTTTAGTTTAATCAGGAGCTTCCACCACTATACCAACTAAAAAGGATGAGAAGCAGGAGCACAATTGTATCCAATGTGTCACTGTCCACAACCCGGGCAGGGCAGGGAGCAAATCTCACCTGAGTGATATCTGCTTTCATTCCGGGTCAGGCGGCGGTGGGCTCTTCGTTTCGCTCGTGTACTTGGACTCGCTGAACCCTCGTTGGAATTTGACGCTAAAAGATACAAATGAAATGAAGTTTCTAAATAGAGTGGAGAATTATAATATAACATTACCTAATGACTGCTTCGGAATGTAAGGAGCGAGTATCCTTGCTCTCTTCTTCTCAAAGCCCTTTTGCGTTATATCACCTGTAACAAAATCAATTGGAAATTACAGTAATCATTAAACTCGCATTTATCGTTACTCCAGCTTAAGTTGATTCCCTCCTAAACACAAATATCCCGGAGTTCAGCTTAGAAAAATCGACATTTAGAGAAAGACGGAAATTACGGAAGTCTAGTAAGAGACACTCTGCCCCTACCCTTTTCAATTATTCACAAAGTTAAAAAACTTATTATTAGAAAAGTAATTTCAGTTTCTCCGCAAGGGAATTAATTCCAATAACTTAATCAATAATAAGGCCAAGACGATTGATTTTTGGCACACAAATCCATCACGCTCTAAACCGTCCCCAATGCATAATTCACCATCGATCCTCTTCTATTAGACCAAAAATCATTAACCGTAAGCCAACCTTCGACATCAGCATATTTCCAAGTCCCCATCAAGTGCAAGTGTCGCAGTTTTCCGCAACCATAAGAGGGGAAAAGATAAAAGAAAAGTTCATAATTCCGTAGTGTCGTGGTGTTAGTGTCAAGGGTCGTGTGGGTTTTAAACAAGGCGACCATCTAATCAGCGCCTGGAGATTGAATCATGAGCTCAAGGCTGATGGAATGAGCTACCCTTGTTTGAACAGAAACCCTTTGATGAGAAAAGAAAGTCAAACAAAGGGAGCATAAAACTATTCCAGGTTTTCCAGGAAATGGAACTGCACGAACGTGGAGAAAATGAGACACACAGAAGGGTAATATAGGGAAATCAGACGATGCTGCTTTGTTTCCTATTTCCACGTCTGTGTTCCTTCTATCAAATCAAAGGCGTCAAATAAGGAACTTTTCGTCAGTAATCCCTAAGGTCAAATTTTCAAAATGAGCTTTCATGAATGAATTTAAAGAAGAAACCAAAGGTTTAAGCTTCTACTGTATAAACAATATTTCCCACTTCATTTGACATTTAGTTCAAAAATAAACTTTAACCTGGCACGAACGTTTTTATAAAAACCAGACCAGCTTCTTCCCACGATGAAAGACTTGGCCTTCCCTTCAAATAAAAACTTAACCCCTTTCTTAGTATCCAGTTTCATAGGCACTTTCAAGACATAAATTAAGTTCAAAAATCATGTTCAAATTAAAAGCTAAAATTATTAAAAGAGTTGGACCAGAAATTACAAAATACGGAAATCACAAAAATAAAACAAGAGCAAATAACCACTTGAAAAACTTTTTTCTTTAAAAAAAAGGAACTTTTTAGAGAAAGTTTTTAACAAGGCCCTTTTCCATCCTTCTCCACTTGAATTTCACCACATTTGAGGCAATTCCACGCCATTGAGGAAAATGTGATGAAAAATAAAAACCAAGGATTGCCATTTGTATAAATTGAATTCTTTATTACAAACAGAAGAAGAAGCGGTCCAAGTGCTTCCCTTTTTCAAAGGCTTTTACCCTTATACTTGAAATATCCAAGGGATGGGATTAAGCAAAGAAAAAGGGAATACAAAAGAGCCCTTCTACATGGAGTTCACAGTCCATTTCCTTTTCTAAAAACAGACAAATTCCCTTTTGAATAAAAAAACTCCCATCCAGATCAAGAATCCAATATGTCAAAAAGAAAAGTTCAAACAAAAGTCAAAAGAGATGAAGGAGATCATTCAGGAAATTCATAACAATGGGAATATTGAAGAAATATCGACTTTCTCCAAAAATAGAAAAGAAAGAAAGAAATCAAAGAAATTATCAACAACCGTCTAACTCTGTGAATTTGCATATAATTTTGCAACTCGAATGGAAATGAATCATTCTCTGGACATAGTAAAAGTAGAAGTTACGTAGTTGACCAAATCATTGAAGAATAAACCAGTTTCCCACTCCCTCCGATGCCAAAAACCATTAAATGTTTGCAGTCTTACAATACCGACCACCAAATATGGACTTTGAAGATCCCATAGAACATTCTTCATTGATTGCAATTCTGCTCAGGTCTCAAAGACTGGAAAAACTGCAGAAACCCAAGGGGCCGGTCCCATTGCTTATCAAGCCAAAGCCCATAATTCTAGATTTGATTTTTGCGTGGACGTCCTTATGTGACTCATTGCAAAAAACTAAAATAAAAAGTAGAAAGTACCCGCTGTGAGACCTTGTGTGAAATCTGGGTAGTTGGCAGTTAGCAAAAACTACTTTCTAACAAGGCTCTGTCTCTCTGTGTACACTCTGTTCTAGAAATCAATTTTCAACACCAGATACTAGTTTTTTAAGCATTTTTCCAGATTTTTCGGTTGAATTTTGAGAGAAAAGTTGAAAAAATTTTGTCAAAAAATTATCCGATTTCCAAATACCAAATCTGACTGTATTATAAGGAAATAAATTATTTTAAAAATCCCATAACCTTACTTTGAAATAAAGTTTTCAGTCTTTTATATAAATTTATGGATATGTTCTTAATGTTTGGACTGGAACGGCCAGTTTCCGGGTTAAAAAATCCTTTCGTACACCGAACTACATTCAAAAACTACTATGGTTTCTCAAAAGTACAATGGTTTCTTGCAAAAAAGAAATTTGCAAACAAAGTATTTCAAGTATTTTTACTCCCTTTGTCACCATAATCAAAATGCAAGAATGTCCACGTGACCTCGAAGAAACTACTTTGAAATGACTAAATAAAAAGTAATGTCGTGATACCAAAAAAGTCAATATTCCAGTTTTCTTCTTCCGTCACTAACTTTTGTTGTAACCTCTCCATAACTTGCTGACTTCCGTCTTGATTGGTTAACTAAGCAGCATAATTAATTCTAAATTTTACAAAGATTGCTTTCCACTCCTTTTACGCTACTTGCCTGACCCTTGGTTATGTTTATTAAAAATTTGCAAAACACAAAGGGCTGAAAAGAGCTCCTGATCCTCCCATTATGAAGAGTAATTTCCATAAAAGGAGTTTAATGACACTACCTCAATTTGGATGAGTGTCATTTGCTGGAGCAAAAGCCAAATTGTGGTCTGCATAAATCCCGATTATCAACGGGAATACAACATGACACAAACTTTAACCTTCCGTAATGAGCACTTCCCGGATGGATTAAAGGAAAAAGAGACATTTGCTGGGAATATAAAATCCCAACTTTCTCCAAAGCAGCCAAATAACTCCCAAGTTTAATTAGATTTTCCTTACTTCCCCCATTAACGGAAACAAGAGCACAGTTCCAGAGAAATCCAAATTGACCTACATTCATTTTTGCTTCTTCTTCCACACTAAACTCATCCCCGAAATCAGCCATCCTCAAAATCATGCCATCTCAAATTAATGTCCTTACCTTTCTCTTCATCACTGATTGGTGCTTCTATTTTTGGTTCTTCCAGTTCCTGAAGCCATCTGTAGAGCTCTTCAAGATCTACCCAATTATCGCTAGCAAGTCCATTGGACGTGTTTCTAGGGGGGACAGTGGGCACTTCACAAGGTGCTGGTAAACGACCTTGTGATTGGCTAGGGAATGAACCAATCCGAGGCGGGAGTGACACTGGGAGTGGATTCCAACCAGACAGATCTGTCAATTGTTGGTGACGAAGAGGAGCTGGAAAGAGTCCATGTCCACCGCTGCTTTCACCGCTACGGCCATCATGACGACCCGAACCCCCACTTCTCCGGCTGTTGTGCATAATTCTTTTACTCCTCCTCCAAGTGACACTTTTTAATTAACTATCACGTCATTCTCACTTCACTCTAACACAGATTCCTATCGAGTTTCCCTTTTCGGAAATATAGGGGAAAATATTAGGGTATACTTGGCAAGATTGGGCTGAAACCACTCAACCACAGTCAGAATTTTATTATAGGGAAATTTCAGCGTCTTTGGTAAAACTTTAAGCGTCTTCTCTTATCTCTAGGAAAACAAAAGGGTGGAGAGAGCCACAGAAAAGTTACAAAAACAAAACCGTCTCACAAGTCCATCGATTGGAAATCGGGGGCCGGAATGGACAGTGTCAAAATTTCTCTTTAGAGACGCAAAAATCCAACTTATAAGCCCCTCAAATCCTTTAGGTTTTTGGGTAAACTTAAAAAATAAAGTTTCGGAACTTTCGGAAATGAATCTGAAGAAGAGGTTTACGCAGAACCCTAAAGTTTAAGGGTAAAGCTCCGACTTTCCTTGAAGAGTAAAATCGTCTTGACAAGATGAGAATGAGATCAAGACTTGGTTCGTAATCAAAACCACCTCCCACTTCCAAGCTAATTCCAAGTAAAGCCAAAATCCGGCCAACCGAGGAACACAAATCAAAAACTTAAAATTCAGTGAGTATAATTAATCACTTAATAGTAGTGTGTGTGTCTTAAGGACTTGGAACAAGACGCACACCGGTCCAACATGAAATGGAAACTGGTTGGAACCTCAAAATGATGCGCAAACAAACTACTAAAACCAACCCCCTCCTGGTCATTTCAATTGCAAGTAATCATTCTAATTGTTTCCTATTTTGCAAACCCTTCCTCCGCACCCTAATCAGAGTCTCTGACCTTTGCGCTTGCGCCCTCCTTCTACCACCTAAAACTCAAGATTAAATAAATGATGAAGCCAAAAATATTCGTGATGACAGGCTCAGGTGAGTCATGTCCGTCTGTTGACAAAAACTGAATTCAACCCACACATACAAAATAGAAAAAAAAAAAATCTGAAAAACTGCCCCTCTTCTGGTTTGAAAAGCTCCTTGAAGATTTGCTTATTTGCACATCTCTCATTCGAATGAAAGAAATTCTGCACGAATGCTCAGACTAAAGCCCTGATGAAAATTCATTAGCTTCGGCCCTTGCAAAAAAATGTTTCACGGGCAGATGCAAATCCCTTTAGTTCTTTGAAGCGTAAGTTTAGCCCTTGAATAAGGAGACTGAAATATATAAATCCGCGTATGTACTCCTTGAGGATGGCCATAACTTTTGTCCAATAATGCCACCATGCCACAGAGACCACCGGTGCAGTTCTATATATTCACACAAGTCAAAGAACCGAAAGCTTACTACCCGAATTGTAGATTTCCCTTAGCTACAGCTACAGAGTTCTCGGTTCCTTCTACCGAAAGTTATGTCTCCAAAGTCACTTTTGTGCTATGGGAAAATAAACGAAGGGAACGTAATAGCTCCCTACTTGCTCATCCACCTACATTCAAAAGAACCATAAAATCCAAACGAGAAAATGCGTAATAATAATATCATTCCATGTTACAAGTAAACTAAAACGACATATGTATGTGTAGGGAAGCTGCAATCTTGAAAATTCCACTCTGATGAAGGTCAATGAACTCATCAAAATTACATTAATTACAATTAAGGACGCACGGACTAACCCAGAGCAGATTGATCCCTGTCAGAATTTAAAATTCTCATCAAGACTCAATTATAATTACGGCCCTCAAGCATTAAAACGACCCTGCCATTCATCACATTTGAAATCACGCCCAGCCTGATCAGTCGTGTGATTCACAGGTGGCTAAACATTGTGCAAAATTCAGGATTCTGCAAAATATGAACTTCAACCTGCCAAACACACTTATGCGAATCATCTCTTTGATCGCGGTTCGAATCTTCACTTTTGATCGGCAACACGTCGTGTAGCTAAAATTCAGCACACGATTTTATTTTCTAGGTCAATACCATTTCCCTCAGAATTCCATTCAAACATAGCTGCATAGAATATTCAAAACTTAAATAATTTGAACAGAAATCAGTGGGGACTCCACCCAGTGACAAACAAAAATATAAATAAACTCCCATGCAAAAGGAGAGAAGGATGAATCGACTTTTTTGGAACTTAGTCAAAGACCTCGTTGCTGGAAATGAATGAAAAGAGACAAAGCAGTGCTTTAAAAAGATTGAAATCGGCTCCAGTCGTCACATTTAAAGTCGACATGGTGATGATGATGGAGTTGATGGTGGGGCTGAAGGCATTCTATGATTTCAAATCTATTACACAACCACGCCCTCTTGCACACCTTGCATTATGCCCTTGACATTTAGTTGTCTAGTTTGTATAATAATGGGGTAACGACCTAATAAATCAACCAATGGCACACGAACAGTTTCCAATAGCCAATAGCCACTGACCCCAAGGCACAATCACAAAATTGTGCTACGCAGAGGTCCTTAAGTTCTATCAGCCTCCTTGTGAACCCTGTTTAGAGCTCCTGCTGGAAGCTGGAAGCGGAAAGTGTCAAAAAATTTACATGTCTCCGGGTATATTTGGTTACAGAGTGAGGGGAATGGCGACAGATGTTCCCTTTGAACCCCTTGGAAGATTTATGGACTTTGCTATCTAACTTCTGTGTGCTGCTGAAGAAGTTACATCTTCCATTACGTCCAACGCACTTACGCACTTCCTACACAGTCAACGACATTCTTACAAAATTATACCCAAGTGGAAGCATATAAGAAATACAGACACACAGCTACTATTCCTTGACCAAAAACCATTTGCATTTTGCAAAAATGCTGAAACCGTCGATAAAACCCAAGTGCATCAAACGCATGGAAGAGAGAGGGTGTTTCTAAGCACAATGGCCAGAATTATGAAACGATCCTAATAGAAATATTGCCCAATATTTATTCAACAGGCAAAGCGGCTTTTGTCTTGATAACGAGACATGTGCTTGTCGTTTGCTCATCCAAAAGATTTAGAATTGCGCCAGATAGAACATGGAGAATGGACATAGGAGCGGTGTCAATCAGATTGAATTCAGCTCTTCTTATTCAAAAGAGGGAACGTTTACTTTATGAATTTATACACTCATGCAGTGATGGAAATTGAGTCCAGATCCAGAGTAGGCTCAAGGGGGGAAGTTTTGAATTCATCTTCTTCCATTTTATAATACACCAACCCATCAACTTATCAAAAGGAAGAACTAAACGCACATTTTGTTTATCCAACCTAAATAAGAGTGCAACGAACTAAACATACCTAAACAACCTTCCAAACCAAGCAACTTTTGATTAGCTATAACAAAAATTCCTCTCTTTAAACCTCTCTTTTTAACAAAAAACTTTAAAGTGGAAATCAATCTGACTTTCCAGAATAAATGGGAAACTTCATGTGTGGGTTTTAATGGGAATTAAATTACAACCTTAACCTTTGACCTTCCCAAAATAGCCTGCTGGACTACAAAGTTATTAATCAGAATGAACTGTCATGATCTCCTTCTAATCCGTCCAACTCTTAACTCCCTTTTCATACAAAACTTTTTCCTCGCGTGGGTTGAGCCAGAGCACGTCATAAAATAGGAAAATAGGAATTTAAGTAAAACCAGTTTCGGATTCATATTAAAAATTAAATCCTCCGAAAAAATCAGAAACCCTCGTTAAAAAAAATGTTTGAAAATGAAAAAAGTTTGAAGCTGTAGAAAAGTTATTTCCTGTAGCCAAGAAACCAGAAGGAGAGCTTGGAAATAACAATTTTCAAAGCATTGTAAGAAAGGATGTGGGAAATTAGTCTTTGGAAATTCAGTCACATGGACAACAACAGGTTAAAATGGAAGAAATTTGACTCTTCGAAGGGAAACTCGATAAGTTCCAGTAAGAACCAATAGCGTGGATGAAGGTTACGAACAATTAAGGTACTTTAGAGGTGAAAGGTCGTAGCACTTTTCCATAATTAAGTCCTCCACCAACCACCAACAAGCACCAATAGTTCACAGTCCAGTCCAGGTAGTTTGACAAACACACGTCTTAGTAACTCGTCTTAGGAAAAGAGAATGGAAACGATTAAACTCTCTACGGTGACAGTCGAAAGACACACGCTAAGGAACACCAGGAAGTCACGTGAGAATGGAACAAAGGGAATAAACACTGTAGTTTACTAAGAGTTTAAAGTCCAAGAGAGGAGAAGGTGATGAATAAAAAATAACGTCAAGTAATGGTTCCTTTGGAAAGTTAAGTTTCCCCACCGGTTCCTCTGCTGGAGAAGTTGCCAAGTCGAGAGGCAGTTTTGAACTGAGCTACCCTGCCCGGTTCCACTTCTCTTTTCACCCAGTTCCAATTTCACAATGCCCGGTTCCAACTCTGACTCACGGAAAAGGCCACCGAAGTTTCACAGAAGAAAGAAGCGGAGTTTCCCAAAGCAGAGGTAAGGCTTCGAATACAAAATCCAGCAGTCAGGGGAAAGTCAGTCTTTCTTTACGACCTCATAATCTCACTTGTAAAACAAAAACGTCACAAGTCACACCCTCTCTCTATCTATAAAGGTTAAATATTGATCAAAATTAAGAAATAAATACAGGGGAGCTCCTTTGCTCTTTTGGCAAAAGGAGAACCATATTCCAGCCATATTTCATCCAGACTTGTACAAAGATGGCCACATGTTGAGTAAACCAAAAGTTCAGAATTAGACAGTTTCCTCCCCTCCTAGCCATTTTCATACCCTCATTCCTATATTTCGAATTTCAAAGGAAAATAGAATAGACGTAGTCCTTTGGTCCCTTATCATTTTCAAACGTTTTCAAAGAGAAGTTCCCATTTGGCGTTTTCAAGACAAACAAACAAGTGCATTGACGCAAGATCAAAACAATTTTTCCCATTGCACATGGCATGCATTGTATAAGAAACATTCCACTTCTAACCTACGTCACTACATACCCATTGTTCCAATTCCAATCCAATTATAGCAACAATGGCAATATGAGGAGACACAAAAGACACAGAGAGCTTGTAACAAAAGAATAAAATCAAAATGCGTAAAATGCTCCTTGTAACATGCGTCAAGAAGCTAAAGAAAGTTCATTGTCATTCCATCCACATTTAAGGGACATTTAAAGGAAAAAGTTAAAAAGTTAATAAATTATCGAACCTTACTTAAAGGAAATGGGAACCAATGGAAAAACGGGAAATGAGGAACTTTTTCTCCACCGTCGTCATTAATTTTCCATCTCAAAAGTATATGTAGAGATGAGAAGTTAATTATAATTTTAATTGAGTTTTAAAAGTATAAGTTTTTAGTGCAATTTCCAGCCCTAAAACCGAAACTTATTTTAAGCACAGAGGAGATAAGGTTTGAAAATGTTAAACGTGCTGAGTAGATTCAGCTCAGCCTTTCCATTCATTGGAATTTTGGACTATTGAATTTAAAGCTTAATCTCCACTTGTGCCATCAGCTTTGGAAACAAAAGGAAAGTTAAAGAGAAAGTTTCTAAAAATTCCATTATGGTTTAATGGGTCCTAAAGGAAGATCCATCCACTGGGTCTAACATAAAAATGCCACCAAATTGCAAATAAAGAAACGAAGAAAGAAACTAGAACACCTTGATCAAGTCTATTTTCATTACCCTGTAGATTCCCAATTTAAGACTTAAGAACCCCTTGTGGGAAAATGGCACAGGAGATTGCAAATGGGAATCGAGATCGAGTGGGCGTGTGTAGGGGCCATTGATTCCACGACTCTCCTATGCTGGCTCTCAGTATCCACCAATTTCAGTCACAATTGAGATTAATTCACATTCTTTTATGCTTAATTTCCCATCGCACATTCTCTTCATGAAAGACTTCATTCAGCCCAGATGAAAAAACTAAAGCAAAATTGCAAAATTCTGCACTCTCTCAAAATCAAAGTCGATTTTCTCCGCCATTGTCTCTATAAAGAGGGAAACGAGATCTTCCGGGATGATAAAATATTTAAAGTTTGATCCATATAGAATTCTAGAGTCCAATTTTCCAAATAGCAAAACTGGCAAAAGTTTCACAAAAAGACAAAGACAGGATCGAGCCGAGTATAAAATATACTTTTAGAGATTTCAAACTTTGACAAATATAATGATCCAAACTCTAAAAAAAAAAGAAAGAAAAAGGGGCCCTTAAAGTGCGTCTGTGGACGCAAGTATCAAAAAGTCAAAACTTGCAACTTGTATCAGTTTGGGGTGCAAAAAATGACAAAATTCCTCAGAATAGAAATGGCGAAAGGCAATAAAATTTTCAACGAAAATCTTGAATGAAATCTTCAATATTTCCCACGGACCTTGGGACACTTGTGTGACAAAACCTCCTCACAATTTCCCATTTTTCAAGCCATTCTTCACCGTCAATGCGGCCTCGCCTATTCTTACCCGTTTTGAAGGAAGCTCTTGGTAATGCGAAACTTGGAGCTTTCGAGCGTCGAGCTCCTCCGCTCCGTTTCCTTCTGAATGATCCTGGTTTTGCCAATATTTTGATTGTTTTGTTCCTTGGACTTTTCATTAATTCCTTTGATCCTTCATCAATTCCCACGCAACTTCCATTCTCGGAATCTGATTCGAATTCTTCCTCATCTTCCAAATCAACAATCTCACTTTCACTGCCCACCTCCTCCTCATCAGAACCGTCAAAAACATTCATCCCGAAACTTTGTAGTTCTTCTTCTGGAAACTTTGTAATGAGGATTCGGTTTCCAAATTCACATTTGAGACGAGGCAGGCGGATCTCAATGGTGTCGAATCGGTGAAATCCAACATTATTCCGATTCCCTTCTGTTTTGTTTCTACACCTATTCCTGGGTTTCCTCCGTTCCGGTAATACAAATGAAATCTCCCCAAATCTGGCCATTTGTTGTATTTCCTGAAGTGCGTGTTGAGCATAGAGGACTTCATTCTTTGGTAATAAAGGTGGAATCCCACCTGGAATCAATTTCTTCTTACTACACCCACCACCATTCAACCGTCGATTCTTTTTTACGAATGAACCTCGAACGGCATAGGTCTTGGGAACACGATGACGACCAGATGAGCGTCTCAAATTGGTTCGCTGGAAATAGCCTTCACGGCTTACGCTCAGGACTGGACCTGCCACTGAGTCTCGCTTTCCGAAAACACGGGCAAGCCCAGATGCCCAGTTTAATGAAAAACCAGAGTCTTTCGATCCTCCTGAAGAAGCAGTTAGTGTCGAGCCTGGTTTTTGATGAGCCCACCAGAAACTACGGGGATTCTCTTCGTATCTTAGAGAATTGTTTGTTGTGCCCGAACTAAGGTTTGTACCTGGCTCATGGCAGCGTGAACTTGAAGATAATGAAGGCTGGACACTTGGTCCGTTCCCTGATTCCATCGTGTCACCACCGTCGTTGTCGTTGTGAATGGAACAAGCACCAAAGAACGAGTCAGGCTGGACACAATTAGCATTCTGATAAAAAACACTTCCGCATGCTCCACATTCACCTTCGTCACGACAGTTGGAAATTGCTTTTGACGGATGAGAACAATCGGCAATCACCGCAGTAATGGGCGGACATTCTGCATTCTTCTGACAAATGTCAGCACTCCTCCGGCCACTAGTCATTGACTTAGAGGTCAAACTCACAGCCCTGTCATTCAAAACATGTGCAGAAACATTATGATCTGGGAATCCAATTCTGCTCCGCTCTTCTTCATTCCCTGACACCACAAGGTCATCCCAGCCCTCAGGGGAGGTCAAAGCCAGAGACCGTTGCCCCTTGAAAGCCTCACGTTTGAATTCCTCTGCTTGACCCTCCTTGCCAATGACTTCATCGTCAAGCCCTTCATCCTCAACGTAGTCAGAGTCACCAGTTGTACTGCTCATGAGCCGACAGAACCTCTCAACCCTTTGTCTCCGGCCAATCTGTGGAGGTGCGTGGGTCTCACGTGACTCTGAGACTGAGACTTGACGCCTGCGCCGAATAACAGATGGGGAATTATCGAGTTCCTCTGCTGGTATATTTTTGGCACTGCGTCGAGGGCCATTGGCCTCTGAAGTCTCATTTCCAACCACCAAGGAATCTTCATTAGAAGATGGACGGAGTGGACGACGTCCACTTTTCCGGATCGACGACCGCTTGAAGGAATAACTTCTTTGAAATTTTGACGAGTCAAAAACACCGTTGTCCTTTTCCTTCTTCCGTCCACTCATGAGCTGTCGAAGTTTCTCCCACGGCGTCTTCATTATTCCAAACTTCCGCAATGCAATTAATAACTCATTGCCAAAAAATTATTGACTAAAACACCTCTGCCCATAACCGCTCTTGGCTCACAACTGAAAAATCCTTGTTCACTTTTCTTGAGGTTACAAAATATTTGCATCAATTTCGACAAATTGGCCTCACGTAGGAAATGCTGAGTGGTCCTCTTCCCACACACATTTGTGTTGATCAGAATATTTCTTTAGATAAGAAGAAAAACGGGTCTTGTTCTTTTTGCTGATGAAAGTTCAATCTGATTCTGATTAGGAATTAGACACTCTGACTCTGGCTGAGGATCAATTGGGAAGAAAAACGTCCGGCTTTGTGCGGTTGCAACTTCCTAAACCACAATGCTCCTGGCCTTGATTGGATTCTGCCGTTTTTGGAAGGCCTTCAACATTTCAACTCTGCAAATTCCACCATGATGAAGATGAAGAAGCAGGCGGGGAAGATGAAAACTTTGGCTAGTAATAGTATGGACTATAATTACTCTATTCACAGAATTGCTCCTGAATTGCTCAATAAAAATTTTAGACCTTCAGGCACATGAGCAAACAAATCACTTCCTACTTGGTCCAAAAGTTACCGAAATTCACACAAAACCGTAAGTTTCATCGTTCGGGGAGGAAGTTTTCCTTCTATACAGAGAACAACAAGGACGAAAATGACCAACTACAAAATTTTTTTTTACGTTCCTCTAGTTAGCCTGCCACACACACACGTAAATTCACCCACCGGAAAGGAAACTTCACATTTTGCAAACCGCAATAATAATACGAGAGCAACATCAGTTTCCATTGTACTAAAAAAACCTTCATTGTGATTATTTCACTGTGAATTGGCACAGGAAGAATCCGGCAGTAGTCTATAAGCAGCTTTTAAGCGTCTCGCGTAATCAACAATGGAGACGAACAATGGCTCCAAATGGGATGATTAAAAGATTGGGAAAATGTGAAGTAATTAGTCTTGTAATTGAAGGCGGAGATATGTTCAACTTGAGAATTTCCGTGTAATTGTCACTTCATTCAACCTGACATTTTTCACACGATTTCCACCGCTTAATTGTTACAATTACAAAACGATCACTTTCACTCAATTGACAAGGATCGAAACAAGTACATTGTTACTCAAGAACTCTCCGATGCTCAATACCTGCCACTACGGACACTGAATAAAACTTAAGTGAAGCACCACACATTTAATTCTAGTCGAAGCTTCCTCGTTACTATTCACCAACATGTTCACCAACACACAATGGGTCACCACACTACCACCGAAATCTAAATCACCGTTGCGTGCAGGAGTTAACGCAGTTGATAAAATTCTCCTCCTGGCCCTTCAACCTTCAACAATCAATTTTTAAGACCTTAAAGCTCAGGACAAGTGACACGGAATTGATTAACGAAATGGAAATTCTCCAGAGTTCTTTCTGGATTGAAAATGGAGCACGAACTATAAAAAAAACTCCCATGTAATCCAATATGTGGTTAATTTATGCAGATGAAGTGGCGGAACTTCATCGGAAAAAACAACAATGCCTTCACAACAATGGCCAAAGGAGCAAAGAATCAAAAAGTAATCTTATCTCAGCCAAAGTCAGATTCAAAAGAGCCAACTTGGCCAAATGGTCCAACCCCGAGGATCATCGGGGAAATTAAGTCGAAAAAAACGTGACCACGTCGAACAAGATGGAAAATCCCAGTTTCATCCTTAATGGTCAAAGGCAATGGCTCCTCGCAATAATAATTCTACAGTACAATTCTCTACATGGATTTTTATCAATGAAATTGTGTGCTCTCCTTTGTGTAACTCATCACTATCCAATCTTCACACCACTTAAAATGGAAGAAGTGTCGGAGATAAAGCTGGGCAATCACACCAAGAAAAAACAGAAAAAATAATACAGATCTTTCAACCTTGAGATGATGAAAATGAAACCTCGCAAGAGTAAAGAGGATCTTTAAATGCTCAGTTTACACAAAATCCTGTAATTAAATCTTCTGGTGAAGGCATCAAGTGGAAAAATCTCACGATAATCCAAGCTTTTTAGAAAGTAAAAATAGAACCGACCGAGTTCATCTCAAAAAAGAAAGTTTTGGGTTTCACTTCCAATTGTCCCGGAAAAGGGAAATAAAAATCCAAGTGTATAATTTCAATTCTTTAGATTATAAAACGTTTTTCCAAACTTTTGTGGCCAATTTCGACTAATTTCGACAACAGAAAGGAAGAACTTTTATAGAAAATCTGTTTTACATATTTACACAATGCTTTAAAAAGAGCGTTTTCACTCTGCAAAGTCAAAGGTCAAGAGATAATTGACACCTGCCAAAAGCGTCTTTCCTCCTCCTCAAAACACTTTGCGAAATACAATGTTAAAAGGGCAGATGATTGAGAGAGTACCTTATGATTCTGTGTTGAATTTACATGAAACACACCTTTAAATTAATTTAGAATGAAAGCGTGTATAATTACGAATGTCAAGAAAGTCAATTTATAAAGTAACTTATACAATTTTCAGTTAATTCAAAATCAACACTGAGAAATGATGATATAAGAGAGCGAATTCTTTGCAAATAGACACAATGGACACACCTGTCCCTTTAGAAATTCCTTTTGAAATTGAAATAGAAATTGGCTTTAACAAAAGAATTCGCAAGTGTGACTGAACTCCTTGAAGAATTGAATAGAATAAAGACGTTTCAAAGAACTTTTGTTGGTATGGTTTACGATCAATGAAATCAACTGAAGCTGAATTTACATTTATAAGATTCACAGCCTTACCTTCTGACAGTTCCAAATCAAGTTCGGCTAATTTGTCCTTGACATCTTGTGGGAGGGAGTCTGGGTCCGGAAGACTCGACGAGGCTTCAGAGGCCATGATTATAAATTAAATCCTTAAACGCTCCTAATTTGTTCAGACGCTGATATAAAACTTCCAAAAAGATCCGTATCAAACTGATAATCCTACAGACGGCACGGCTTCAGTAGTTCTGTACATGGAAAGTTGAGTTTTAGTCGACTCGTAATTAATAAGATGATTGATGAAGGCAAGTAAGGCCGTGCACATCCAATATCTTTAGACCGATCTACTGCAAAACAGCCAATAACTGCCAATCTAAAATGAAAAAACAAAAGTATTAAAAGGTCATTCAACTTCATTAGAATCAAACGCACAGGCCTTGTCTATTCTCTAAAGACAAGGTCAGTGAACCATTCAAAGGAGCTTGTTGTCACGCATTGTCAACTTCAGACTTCAAAATCAGACACAAATGCTAATTGATAACCCAATTTACAAAAGATATGAACATTACCTAATGATCAACTCCAGCCCAATGTCCAGTATCGACTGTCCACACTCCACAGTCCAGTGGCAGAGGGTAGTCTTATGGTAGTTTGGTGTATGACTGTGTCAATGACTCTGTCTACCGTGTCTACCTGTTCCTTTTTAGCCAGTCAGTGACTCATCTAAGGTTGTTAAGAAGGCATGTCCATGTCAGTCGATTGGTTGGTTGACAGTACCCTGAGGTGACCAAGGGGGTTGTTTTATTTAAGTGCCACTTTGCTTTGTTCTTCACCTGCTATCAGTGGACATGGACAATGACACGGGAGGTGCGTGTGGACAAGTACCCGTGTATATCTTGAGGATACCCGGATATAGTCCCCTCCTAGTCCTATTATCAGAATAGCCGATAAGGAGTTTGTTTTCTTTGTGTGTTAAAGAGACTCAGGTTCCATGACCCAGAGGTCACCACCACCCCAGCCACAGCCTCAGCTCCATCTGGGACAAATACCCAGCTGGAATTCAATCATCAAACAACAACGGGCAAAGGAAAGAGCGGGATTCAGGTGGGAGCTACTCAGCAGGAAAGTCACAACTAGGAAGAAAAATCAAATACCAATTGACCCTCCACAGGATACAGGTCAACCACAACTCAATCACAATCACAGACACGTCACTGTCAGGTAGTCAATAATTAATTAACGCAAAGGGGCTCCGGGGTACTTATGTTAACATACCTCTGCAGTGGGTGGAGTTAAGGGTCTCGTTTTCACCCCTGACCTCTTCCGGTTGTAACTGTGGTTAAATGGCATTGGATTGACCTTAGCTTGGTCTAGCCTAGCTACAATTAGCTTAAATATTTACTAATTTATACTCGATTTCAAGCCGTTTCAACCGATAAAGACCCCTTACCCTCCTTACATGATACATACCTTGTGTAAAATCTAACAAATTACAAAAAACCATTGAGGGATTAGTAAAACCAATTGAGGCCCTTAACTTTATAATGAAGGGCCTCAGCAGTGATCCTACGCCTCATGGTTTCTTGTAACTTGTTAGAATTTACCCTAAGGTATTGTGACTTGTTACTAATTGATGGTATATTATTAATTAGAAAGACGATGGATAACCAGGACAAGACTCCAGCTAGACCAGTGAGGGATGTGAACGGTTTTTTGAACACAGCTATCCGACCCCGACCTGAGGAAGATTTATGGTCGGATTGGAATGGAAACGGAAATACCAAACCATATGAATTTTCTGGACTACCAAAACCAAAGGCAACAAAGCCTTCTAGCAATTACAATCAACAGGCGGTGGATTGGGACGCCGTTGATGGCACAATGTCATCGACAATGGCCAATACAACATGGAAAACTGCACGATCTGAGCTCTCTGTCCCTCTTAGACAACCGTAAGCTTTTAGACTCTCTTCTTGACTTCATTGACTTGACGTGACTTCAGTGGATGGGGAATTATTTGTTATTTTTGCAGTAGAATGTCTAAACCAGCACCTGGAAAAACTGTGAATCGGGAGGATCAAGGGGATTTTGCGGAGGAATTTGAAGACCTCTCGGCAGAGACTGCGGCACATCGATTTGATGCTGATGCGATGCTGAATAACACTGGGATGACCTTTTCTGACACAAATACTTTTTCCGAGACTCTCCGGAGCACGTCATGGTAAGTTATTTTTAGTAATTGCACAGATAAGCTTTTACTGATTGTGTCGTGTGTTTTACAGTCGTCAACCATCTATTGGAGGTAATCAAACTATAGGAGGATATTTCCAGGGAAAATCGGCTAAATATTCGGACATCTATTCTCAACCCGGGTATTCCATTCCTGAGGTACTTTATAATTGCTTTCTGGCATCGAGGAATCGCTTGAAACTACTGTTTGTATGCTTTATTTAGGAAGAAACAACTGCTCCTCAACTACCTCCAATAAACGCAAATCTACGCCCTTCCGCTATTCATCGGGAAAGCATCACAACGTTCTTCACTGGTTCTAATTCCGATGGGATCAGTTCGGAAGAAGTCATCAACCGAATTATGAAATATTGTAAGGAAAAGGACAAGGAAAACAGGGCAGCCGAACGCCGGAGTGAAGCACACACATTTCCCTCTCACCATCCCGGTCTGGACAACATGTACCCTCCATCTTTCCACAACTCAAGACCTAATTCCGAAATGGACTTGATGAATCAGAACTTTGAAGAGGAAGAGACATTCACCAAAGGGATAATGGAAGAGTCTGCGATTAGTGGCATGACAATGTCCATGTCACCTCCACATTCGACTCCCGTCAAGCGTGGATCACGCGCTGTTCTCGATCTCGACCCTCTCGAACATCGCCTTAGCCTCGGCCAGATGTATATGGAGTCGAAAGAAAAAAATAGAGCTGCCGGAAATGGTTCAGACTTCATGGCCAATTTGTTACCGAAGCTCTCAGCTGCCGCTCTCACTGCCCAGTACGTTCGGGAAACTCAGAAGATGAAGGAAGAACCTAAATCTCCAGAGCTTGAGTTGAAGCAAAGGTCACAAGGACGAGTGAGTTCGGGCTCTTCTGGGTCATCTACTGGGACAGCTGGGTCCACTGCTACTGCCGCTTCAACTGCTGCTCAATACGGCCAACTCCAAGTCTACGGGAACGGTGGTGCAGTACCTTCTGAAGCCGGTTCTTCTGTCTCCACCTCAGCCCCACACGCACCTATCATCATTCAATTCAACTACCCATGTGGCCATGGTGGTCACCAACAACCAGTGAATCAACCCCAACCGCAGCAGCATCAAAAACCAAGACGTGCAGGCTCCTCTTGCTCCAATCACTCAGGTTCTACAGTCAGCATCGGCCAGTCAGAGGTCAAGACCAATCCCCCACCGCAATGTCATCACCCACCGTCGATGACTCTTTCAATCAACATGGCTCCTCATACTTGCTATTCTGCTCAACCACAGGCAGTGAATCCACCATCGTGTCAGTGTCACCACAATGCTCAACGATACTGAAAAAAAAACTTCCCATTCTACACTGCCAATCTTCATCTTCGTATAAAAATCAAGTCTCCTCAAATCAATTTTCAATTTTAAGTCTTTTTCCACCTTAAGTTTTGTATAACGTTTTACATTTGAGATTCCAAGCTAATCATAATTGTACATTCCCAACAATTTCCCATTTTTCTAGTACACTTTTGTACTCTGTAAAGGTGAATCTCAATGGTGAACCTTGAGATTCTAAATGGGATTAAATCTCACAGAAAAAAAGGTTTTGAAATGATTGAATTTTTCATTTAATCAAGATTAGATTTATTGACGGTGTCGTTCCAATAAGGGAAAGACGCTGAATCGCTTTCCACGCCGCGCATCTTTATTGTGGGTTTGGTAAAGGCCAAGAGAATTCGCACTTGCTCGCCGGCCTCAGAGAAGGGAGGACGCTCTGCCAATATTCTCTTGGCCAACTAAACATTCCAAACGGCGTCTCCCTAATATCCATCAATCTTTACACTGCCGATTAACGATAACTGTCAATTATAGTCTTTAGGAATTATTCTCAAAATGCTGTCCACCAGAATCCAATTTCTTCAGTTCCTTCTAGCTTTCCTCATCTCCTCTTCAGCAGCAGTCAATGACGCCTCTAGCCCTGAAGAAAACAACCAATTAACAACCGTCTCCAAATTCGACTGGGGTGAGCTCTTTTTTTTCCCAAAAATCAGAAAATCAGGAAATTCCACTGGGCTTTGCCCTTATAAATGGATAGGGGCACTATGAGAATTTTCAGAATGACAATTTTATCACTGAAGCGAATCAGTGATTGGTTTTTAAATTGCGGATGTTTACTCTTTAGCATCGAAGGTCGGGTAAAGTTAGCCTTTTTTTCTTGGCCTACGTGACAAGACACAAGTCGCTTCTTTTGGCATTGTAAGATAAGCGATTTTATGAAAGAAGCCACGAGGTTTTCGCTGGTGTCAAATGTTCTTTTGGCGAAAGTTGCGAGACAGAGCGAAAGGGAAGCCATGAGGAGCTCTAGCTGAAGTCACGTAGCCCGGGTTTTGGATTCGGCGTCGAACGCTTCCCCAGAAACCCCCTTTGCTAAAAGCATTGTGCTGAGCAAGAGGAAAGTTTCAATGAACTTGGGAAAGGAAGGAAGAACACCGGCTAGTTTTCGCGCAAATTCGCATGCTCCACTTCCTTTGAAAAGCCGGGAGCTACACCGTGGTTTTTGCATGACGTGTACCTACACAAGAGGAAAGAAAAAAAGTTTGCGAATCTGTCTAGCCCCCTTGCGTGACCGCAGTTTCCTAATTGATGGAATTTAATTTTAGATGTTGCGGCTTCGGTCGGGAACGGAGCTTTGCTAGTGTCAATGTCAACCGGTGAACTACTGGAATTCGGATTTCCAATCCCGACTCAAGACGGGTACAATAAGTTCCTGGCTTACCAGTCCCTTGTCAATACCAGTGACCTCCTGCTATACAACGAGACAGTGGCGGACTGGAATTTTATGGATGTTCGGTCCTTAGCTTCAGACTATGAGCGGAGCTTGCTCTACTTTGCACACACGACGAGGCGACATATCCATAGACAAATCAAAGTCTCCAATTTGTGCGTGTACAATTTCACATCGAAGGAAACAGTCGTACTTTTACAAAGTAAGTTTAAAAAAAGAGCGCTTGCGAGGAATAATACATAGAACATGCCACTTTATTCAATTGTCTTTGCAGCCTTCACTTCCATTGATCACCTCGTCCTGCAAGATGGGGACATTTACTTTACTGATGGCAATACTGTGTTGACTATGACCACTTCCGGAGTGACCTTTGACCAGGGATGGACCTTCTTGAAGCCACTAGTTTTGAAAGTACTGGCCAAGAATGAAACCATTTCTGGTCTAGCTATTGATGCTAATACAAAGTAATTTATGACGCATTTGAGGTGTTGATTTTGTTGTAAACGATTTAATTTCTTGGCAGAGACTTGTACTGGACTGCAGGACAACCGAGTTCAATAACCTCGCTGTCCCTCTCTTCGCCGACGACACCTGAGAAAATTTTCCTGACATCGGAGAAGAGTCGACGAGTTCATGGGATTTTCATTGTGAACTCTACCTTGTATTTTATCAACACTCCACATTACGGACATGATGACAAAATAGAGCGAATCTCCATTAGGAATTCCACAGATCGAGAAGTTGTGATGACACTTGCGAATCAGGCCCAACTTCCAAAGGCAGTGACCTCGCTTTGTGACATTCTATACTGGGCTGACCCTCTTTCTAAAGCATTGTATCGCCACCCCCTCTCCAGCCAATCACCCTTCACCACCGTCTTCACGTCAACTCGGATGGCTCGTCATTACAACGTTGTGGGATTATATTCTGTCATTTCACGTCGCAGCTTGGATCCGGCAGCTTGTATTTCTAGGAATATCACAAAAGAAGTTGAGTCTGAAGAAGTTAGTGATGAGAGTGTTGAAGTAGCTGAATCAATGGTGATTACCTCAACTCAGCTGTCAGTTCCAGTGTCACAAAATGAATTGGCCTTTTGTGGGGAAGATCAGAGTCTCTTCTGCCTCAATGGAGCCACTTGTCTTAACATGGGAAAATCCACATTCTGCTTGTAAGTTTAAAAATTTAGGGGATTTCTCTCTAATGTTGGAAATTCAAAATGGTTTCTGGTTTCAGATGCCTGCCTGGTTTCACTGGACCAAATTGTGAGCTAGATTGGGAACGAGGGTTGCTGAATGCAAGCACAGACGTCATCGAAGTAGAGAAAGTCCCGCCTGTCGAATGTTCAAGGGTGCCCGGCTGGGAAATCATCAGCTTGCTCGTATTCGCCTTATGCCTAGCCGCTTACGCTATTTTCATGACTGTTAAAGTTGTTCGACTGAATCGGAAGCCGAAAATACGACGTCGTTTCATCGTCGCAAGGAACAACGGTGGTTCCGGCCTTCCCACCAACTTGACCGAGATGATTGAAGTCGAAAACTGCTGCAACATGAACACTTGCGAAACTGTAAGTCCCCACTTATCCACTTAGGTAACTTCCAGTTTTAATTTTGTTTTCTATTCTTAGCCTTGCTACGAACACCTCGTTCGAGATCAGGGAAGGTCCAAGCCAGACGACAAAGAGCCGCTCCTTGATGTCTGAACGGACAAGATTACAAAAGCCAATTTAGCCCACCTTCTTGTGATACGAAGTTCATAGGAATTCAAAATCAAAAACTATGTTAGTTGTATTAATTTCGTCCATTTTTCCCACTCGCGTAGTGTTTATTGTAAACTTTGTTTTCCACTTCCATCCGTGGTTGGATTATTTAGTATAAGATTCAGGCAGAATTATCCTGATTAGTGCAACTTCTAACAGAAAAAGTGGCAGAATAAAATTGAAAATTGTGACTAACTGAAAGGATCTCAATAACATTCGAAATGCTTAGTTAGGTCGTGTAATCAATGTGAAAGTAGGTTTCTAATTTTAATCAAATCGGAGTGGATATGGATCAAGTCGTTTCTTATTCGAATTTCACTGTTTTGAGCCACTCTTCCAGTTCATGGATGCTGACTTTCCCATCGTTGTTTGTGTCTGCCTCTTTAACAAATCTTTCGAATCCAAATATTTTCGCACTCGGGTCATGTTGAAGAAGGATGTACGTCATGAATTCGTATTCGTCTGGAGAGATGAATCCATTCTGGTCCTTGTCGAATGCATTTGCATAAGCAAGAAGTACTTGTCCAGGTTGATGTTGGATCTTCATTAAACCTCCGAATTCGCCCTCACTTACAACCTTATCGTCAGGATACAATTCCTCAAAGTACTCGGTGTAAGTCAAGTACATTTCTTCAGACGCTGGGAATTTGATTTTACGCAGAAAATCAGGGTAGTCAGCAGTCGTGATTGTCTTCTTCACAGGGTCGTAGGAAGGCATGGTTCGGAATACTTCTGATTCACTCCCTCAAAGTACTCGGCGTAAGTCAAGTACATTTCTTCAGTCGCTGGGAATTTGATTTTACGCAGAAAATCAGGGTAGTCAGCAGTCGTGATTGTCTTCTTCACAGGGTCGTAGGAAGGCATGGTTCGGAATACTTCCAAACACGCCGCAATTTCTTCGTCTGTAAATGGCTCTGGTCGCATTTTGTTTGAAAAGAGAAGCGATTGGTCTAAATTCTGTTGAACTTACTGGCACTCTTCCTAATGTATACTGGAGAGTAAGATCTCGCAGCTTGTGACGTTCTTTGGTGCGCTGAATATTTCTTAAGGACTTCAAGAAAATTATTGAGACGTGGAAGACCACCGCGAGGAGATTTTTAGTGGTTAATCCATGCACCTTACCACTTGCAGTAATTAATTTATTCAAGGACTTCTTCATCTGATAAAGTCCAACGTCCAACCGACATTTATGAAGAACTTGTTTTTAATTTCAATTAGTGTGTGAGTCGCGTATCTCTTACTATCCATATGCCAAATAATTATGATGGAGCCAATCAGTCGTGATCCCGACTCGCGTAGTGTTGAAAACTTTCTTCTTCCATTCGTCATTGGATGTTAGCAGCTTCCGGTAAAATTCACAAGACATCATGGTCGCAGACATTTGAAACTACCGCGGAGGAATATTAAGTTTCCACTCAATACTTGCTGCATGTTAGAATAAAAATTAATCAAAAGATTTGTTGGTGTAACCTAGATTTAAACAATAATTTGTTTCTCCAATTTATTTATTATGATAGTAATTTCTTATTCGAATTTCACTGTCTTGAGCCACTCTTCCAGTTCATGGATGCTGACTTTCCCATCCTGATTTGTGTCCGCTTCTTTAACAAATCTTTCGAATCCAAATGTTTTTTGCAGTTGGATCATGTTGTAGAAGGATGTACATCATGAATTCGTATTCGTCTGGAGAGATGAATCCATTCTGGTCCTTGTCAAATGCATTTGCATAAGCAAGAAGTACAAGTCCAGGATGGTGTTGGATCTTCAGTAAACCTCCGAATTCGTCCTCACTTAGGACCTTGTCAGGATTCACTCCCTCAAAGTACTCGGCGTAAGTCAAGTACATTTCTTCAGTCGCTGGGAATTTGATTTTACGCAGAAAATCAGGATAGTCTGCAGTCGTGATTGTCTTCTTCACAGGGTCGTAGGAAGGCATGGTTCGAAACACTTCCAAACACGCCGCAGTTTCTTCGTCTGTAAATGGCTCTTTTCGCATTTTGTTTGAAAACAGAATCAATTTGTCTAAAGTCTGTAGAACTTAAAGTAATTACTGGTACTCTTCGTAACTGGAGAGTAAGATCTCGCAGCTTGTTGACGTTCTTTCGGGAGTTGAATATTTCTTAAGGACTTCAATAAAATTGTGAGGTGGAAGAGCACCAGGAGGGGAATTATAGTAGTTAATCCCTGGCACCTTACCACTAACTAACTTACCACTACCACTAATTGTATGCAGTAATTAATTTATTCAAGGACTTCTTGACCTGAGATGTATTTATGAAAAACTTGTTTTTAATTTCAATTCGTGTGAGTCGTATGTCGTCTTTTACTACCCATAAGCGAAATAATTACGATGAGCCGATCAGTCGTGTGACCAGTAAGGTGTAAATTAAAAAGCACAAACAGAAACAGGTAAGTAGGAATAAGAACATATCGAGTCGAAGGCAAGGCTTCGGAATTTGACATCACATCGTTTTTCTTCCGAAGTTCAACGAAAAATTCAAGGAGAATTGCGTAAAACTATAATTAAGATTTCATCATATTACCCTGGATTCAGGATTTTTCGCCATTAATTTTAATTAATTCGTAATGGTGGTGATTGATTGATGGTGTCTTCATTTTACAATTTTTCCTTAGGCCGAACCGGATTTTGGAATTTTCGAAGCCTCTCATCTGGATATTTAAAAAAACAAGTCAGCACTTTACATTAGACATAAATGGCTAATAAATTTTAATAGAAAGTAGACATTAGCTATATAACCTTTTGAGCAACTGCTCGATATCCGAAAACAAATCTAAAGAACCTAAAAGCCATCAAGGCTGTTGACCCAGGATTTTGGGGAATTTCCATAAGGGTGTGTTATTCATTAAAATGAGAAAATTGTTTCAAGATATATACAATTCATAACCTTAAAACCCACTAAATCACTGGAATTAATGGAATATAAAAATATCAAAACTGAAAGCAAGTTTTTCCAATGTTCCAAGCATATATGAATGGAAAAAGTTCCTGATATTTTCAGAAACTGTCAAGAGACTGAACCATTCATTAGAAGTTTTATTCTACACGAAAGATGAAGAGAATCTCCTTTGTTACTTCCCTGTTCGACCCTTGCCTCTCTCTGTTTGACTTTTACCAGAACCTGCATGGCTACACTTGGACCTTCCCGGTAGAATGGCATCCTGAAACTAAACGTTTCAGCCTCCATATTCGCCCAAGTGAGAGCAAAGTGTGGCACTTTGTGACCATCTTCATCGTAGGCTTTGTGGCAGTTGGGTCTTGCCTATTTGTCCTTCTGCGCGAACTCTTGCTCGGAGCAAACCCACTCTCTCCACCAATTGAAGCCATAATAATGATCATATTAGAAGGGTTATGTGGAATATATGGACTGTACACCAGTTCCATATTCGTCAAGTACGCAGCGAATACGGTCAACGGCATTCAACAATTCAAGAAGTTATATAATGCAGGGGGTAAGTGAAACCTGCCGTACGTGTTCACGAACTATGCTTGAAAAGTTTAGGATTGCAAAAAGGCTCTAATTGGTAATTATAATTCTTAACAGAGAATCTTGACCACTGGATGGAGCTTGTGATGAAACTCTTCATATTTTACTTTGCACTTTTGCCATATTTCTTTGGTTTTTTTGTTCTTTTTGCAAATGTGGAACCATTCACCTATTCTTTCAGAATTCTATTTCCAACCGTATGGGACCAAACATGGAGCTACGCGTTGGGAATGGGATTTCGCATCATTTTCACCGTCAGTACATGTGTTTCTCTTACTCGTCTGATGACTCTGCATAGTTTGATCATGTTATCAATTGCCCAGTTGATGTGCACCTCCATTTCAAGGATTCATGCGGACTTGGTTAACTCAAAAAAGCTCCAATCCCATCACTGCTTTGATTTCTTTTACCTCCAAACCTTTACTCAATTTGTAGCTGATTTCGTTTACAATTCTCTTTTCATCATTCTTGTTCTCTTCTTTGTGGCTTTAGTTATGTGTGATGTATTGATCGTTTGCTTCATTTCTGCCTTGCCAGTTCCCTTGACTCTGCTCTTAGTCCTAATATCCCTTTTTCTGAAATTCTTCCTAGTATTTATTATTAAACCTTTCCCAATCAAAGTCCATACGTTGTCACAATCTCTCCTGGACGACATGAATGCATCTGTTCTTCATTTGGACTCCAGAAGTATTGAAAGAGCCATACTCCAGTCTCGGTTGAAAAATATGCGAGCAGTGACCATGAAAGCGTGTGTTGGATCCAATGTATTGCTGCATATCGTGAACCAAACAATGTGCGAGTACAACTACAATATCATCGACTACACCATCAATGGAATACTCTCAAACTAAACTATTCGATAAGGCTGCAGGCGTATTTTAACAAGCCATAATACTAGCCAGTCAAAACTTTCTCTAAGGGACGAGCCATTTTCATTTAGCGACATCTCGCGGTAGCCTTTGTCTTTTCTCAATCCCAAAAGTGCCGTGAGACGTAGTCTAAAGTAGCTTTTTTAACTAATTAACCTACTTTACAATAGAAATCATCGTTAATTTTTATGTGTCATATTAAACAGTGCTTCGACCTTGCAACCACCAATTAAATCAAAACCTGATTTTCTATTTATTTTGCTAAATAGGCGATATTTTCACAAGGTTTGTTTTTTGACTTTGACTTTTTGGCTTAACTTTTGATAGTTACTTTTATAAGAATACAACATTCAATCTTAATTAGTTTAATTGCGTCCAATTTCTCCACTCGTGTCTTCTTTTACCTTAGTTATTGAAAACTTCGTTTTCCTCTTCCATTGGTTGGCGGCTGGATGTAATAGATCCCGCGGATTTCGTCTTCGTCTTCATCGCTGCTGCTCGTGACGAGGTTTGGCATCATGGACGCAGACATTTGAAATGGTCGCGGCGGCGGTGGATTAAGTTCTCGCTCAATACTTGCTGCAAGTAGAATAAAAATTAGTTTAAATTATAAGAATTGATGAATTTACCTTGGGCACTAAACATCCTGACTTTCTCTGAGCCTATAAAGCTCCTTTTTCTAATGTTGGTTGTTGCGTCTGCGCTGTTGTCAGATCTGTTTTCAGGTGGCGCAGTGGCAGGTCCAACAGATTCCATTGATTCCGAGAGGATTGTAGTCATTGAGCGAGCAGATGAAACACACTGTGGATCCCCACTGTGGTTGCAGTTCCGAGGGCAGGTCATCCCAATGACGTCGTCGCCAACAGTAAATTCCGAAGCTTGGTACTGCAAACAAATATTGAAAAAGTTTCCGCTGTTTAGTAAAAACAAAAGCCTACTGTGATTGGCTGAACAGAATCTTCGTAGTCTTTATGATGCTTCCGAATAGCGTAAGTGATTAATCCCAAGACAGCCAAGACGACCACTCCGAACACAATCCAGAGAAAAATGCTCTCGGGATCGTAGCCTCTCTCTATAAGAAAAAAATAAGTGAAGGAATGAAGAGGTTTGATTTTCCCACCTTTTTCAACGTGCATGATTATCTTCAGCTTTTGTATCGGGATTGGGAGAGTTTTGTTATTGGCATCTTTCAAATGCATCGTCGCTCCAAGCAGAGCTGCTTCCAGTCTTGGGATCAGAAGGCGACCGTTGAATTCCTCATCTCCGACATGAGTGAGGTTCTGCTTGCTAATTGGTCCAAATGTCAAGGTCACTGTGATGCTGTCTGTAAGTAAATTAGCATCAAGGATAAGCACAGAGACAAATAGATTTAGTTCCTACTGTTCCGGGGATCGACGCTAAGGTCAATATTGCCAGAACTCCAAGTAACATTCTCGTAACCAAACTGCGATAGGATTTGGGACAAGAGCAATGCCTCAATTTTCTTGCTGCAATTCCCAACTTTCTCCCCGTAAGAGGCATTTATCCTGAAAAATTTAAAAATCAAAAGTTCTTTAGCTGCTAAAAATTGCAGGATCCTTTGCACTTTGCATTGATAGAAATAATTTACCAGAACGACACGCTCCCTACTGAATTGAGATCTTCTGTGGTATTGACGGTGATATTTTGAAATATCAACCTACGTGGTTTAAATATCAGCATCAGAACATACCTTTTTGTTGCATTTAACGTTTACTTGTAAAGTCCAGCGCCGGAACAAGTGCACTGGAGGCTTTGAAAATTTTCAGGGGATGTTCTTAAGTCACAGAGACTTTGATCCCATGCTCGTTTGCCTTTGTTAAATTTTGCACACTGGAAAATATTCCATTTCATTTTTCTGTCCTTGAATGTTTGTATGTTTGTATGTTTAAACTAACCATTGCCATAATGGTTCCATTTCGGACTCTTTTGTGTGTCTCCATTAAGATATCCGCCGGCGCGTTGTCAACTATGGCTTCATCTACGAGTAAAAATGTCTCCCAAGAGGGCCCGCTATGTATAGTTTCATTATCGAAGCGCAACGGTAGGTCATATTGAACCGTTGTGTAGCAGTGACTGGTACTGTTGAATCCAGCATCAATGGTTTCATTCTTTGCACAGATGACCCAATTCTCCACCGGCAGTTTCACCTAAACAAGTAGGAATTAAAATCCAACCATGACCTTTTCATTTAGCTAACCTGAAATAGTTCATTTGGAGCGGTCATTTCATTCCCAGCGTTGACGCTCTTGTTCTTTGTCCCTGAACTTTTGCTCTTCACCGGGAAAATGCAAAATGTCTGGAATCTCGTATGGTGTCCAATAACTTCTGCCTTTTGCGCTGAACGATTATGAATGGCAAGGCAGAGTTCGTTGGCAATTTCATGGACGCCTTGAACGAAAAGCAACGATGAGTTCCTCTGCTCGCTCAAGCTTGAATTAATCGATTGTGACGCTTGAAACTGGGCTTCAATTTTCTCTAATTGAATTTGGAATTTGTCACCCAAGTTTACTGTTGGCTCTTCAGTTGGATTTACTGACTTTTCAGTTGAAATTTCAGTTTGAATTTCAGTTGAATGTTTTACTGACTTTTCAGTTGATGTTGGAATTTCAGTTGATATTTTTTACTGACTTTTCAGTTGAAATTGGAATTTCAGTTAAAATTTCAGTTGAATTTTCAGTTGATGTTGGAATTTCAGTTGAATTTTTTACTGAATTTTCAGTTGATGTTGGAATTTCAGTTGAATTTTTTACTGAATTTTCAGTTGACGTTGGAATTTCAGTGTCAGGCTGTTCAATTGTAAAGTTCGAGGTCGAAGTATTTCCGATATCCGAAAATTCTGCTTTGCAGAAAATGAAAACGCCGAAATATAGCCAAGTGAAGATCAGCATTATCGCCCACGCGATAAGTTTAAGATCAGATTCAGCTTTCTAAGATCAGTCTTGCAGTAAATCTGCCTGTTGCTCTCGTCAGAAGACAATGGAGAAAGTCCTTGATGAAAGTGTGCCTACCGTGCAGAATATTTGCAACTGTCTTTCTTCTTCTTTTGCAATTCGGTCAAGACTGACAAGCCAAGTATTTGGATGGGGCTGTTAAGCCTCATGCATTAAACATTTAACAGGACAAATAAGGTGACACGAAGGAGCACACGATTACTTTTCCCATTCCGCAGGGATAATCAATACCCTCTGACGCTCTAATCCATTTCGCGGATTGTTATTGGCAAGGACGGGCTTTATTCCAAGACGCCTTTTACGACCCACACCGTGAGCCATTCAAAAGCATTTATTACTTACCATGTAACACCGAATTCTACTTAAACATGATGACTTTGGATACTTAAAATATATGTTTGCTAAAGCCATTTGTTGCTAAGCGAAGCAACCGATTGATGACTGGGAACAAACAATCCCAAAAACTTTTGCAACCCTTATTCATTTTCGTGGTCCAATTTTTTCTCAATCAATTTTGGCGCTGTGCAAAACGTTAATTGATTTCGTTGATTGACTGATAATTTAATTATGGACGTGAACGGAGTTTTAGTTCAGCTAATGAAGGACTTTGGGTCGCTGCCAGCGTTGAAGTTGGCTTGGGATCGACAGCTTGTCCTCCGTGACATCAATGACATCCCGAAGGTTGATATAAAATTATGATAATTATAAACCGATGCATAAAATACATATTTAGATTCCGCCGTCACATTATTTCCGTGAGCTGAGCTACACATCGGATGATCGACACGAGCTGCTCGACGTGCAGCACAAGAGCTTGAAGAATGTTAGCTGCCGGTCAAAAATTTCGGTCGAGCCATCAATCCTTGCTTTCCAAAACTACAAACCTGGGATGTCTTACTACGCTACGATTACCGTTAGGAATGTTGACAGAGTAAGGTCAAAATTCTATAAATTTCTTAAAAAATAAAAATAAATGATTCTCCGCGTGCCCCCAGGCCATGCAGAAAGTTGTTTTCAACATGAATGAAAGCGGCCCATTTTCCATTGGGAATTTCTCCACTCGAATCACAAAATTCGCATCTGGCTTGGACTCTTCGGTGGACATTCATTTCAGTCCGGAAGATGAACAAGATTACTACCATAAACTCATCATTGCAGTCGCTGGGATACGACTGGTCATCCCTGTCATCGGTAAGGTCAAAGGTCAACCAAAAATTATTACTTGAAAACCGTTTTTGTAGGCCTTGGTCCCCGAGGATTCCTGGATTTTCCAGATAAAGTCAGTTTTGGAAGCCGGCCGGTGAGACATGTCAACAAGTTGCTATTCCCGGTGCTCAACATTGGAACAAAAACTGCGACCTTTGTCCTCTCGGCTAATGAGTGTGTACCCTTTGACATTGAGTAATAAGGGTAATTCGTTTATTGATTTATGTTCTTGTTTTTAGGCCATTTGACATCTTCCCTGAGAAAGGGGTTGTGTTACCAAATGACTCGATCAATTTGACATTAGTCTTCAACTCTAGGTCAATAGGACGAGCAACTGGATTTCTCCGGGTCAACTACGACACAGGTAATATGACATATCTGTCTCTTGAGAAGGGCAGTCAACATTCAGAGGGACTTGTTACTAATTTGGTTTACTGAAGGGGAGGAAATCCATGTTGAACTGGAAGCAGAAGCAACGAATGAAGATATCACCTTTGACCCATTGGATTTGGAGTTTCAACAAACATTTATTGGAATGGTGAGCAAAGCCAGGCTGACGATTCGAAACAATAGCAAGATTAGGAGCAAGTTCCAATGGAAGAGTCACATCTCTACTTCTGCTTACATCTCCCATGTGTAAGTTGTAATTACGAGTTGATCTGTGCCTCTGATTTTTGTGTACACTAACAATACCAATTAATTTTCATTGATTATGTCATCAGTCACCGAGAATCAGTCGAGCTCGGGAAGCAACATGTGGTGGACGGAAGTGGTGACCATTCAGAAGAACACAATCAGCATTTGTACTCGCGTGGAGATAGTCTTGGGATCCACAAAATAATTCAAGTTAATAAGGAACATGGAAACATTTACACCGACAAAGAACCGCTTTACACCGATGACTACTTTAGAATTGAACCACCGGTAAATGATCAAACCGAAGATGACACGAGTAAAGTGCTATTTTTTTTAGATTGGAGAAATCCAGCCTGGAAGTAGTGCTGAGCTGACCGTGTTTTTCGTCCCATCGAAACCCGGGATGTTTCTCTCCTCTGCTTATTGTGAAATCAACGGATTAGAAGAAAGGGCTGAATTTGTTTTCACCGGACAGGCTCTTGGAGCAAAGTTCAAGTTTGGATTCGATGTCCTAGACGTAGGAGACGTGAGCCTTGGGGGAGGCCACAGTTATGAAGTAAAATCATTCAAATCATTTTTAAAAATGTGTCTAAACGTGTTTTTTTCAGATACCGGTGACGAATGTGAGCGAAGTAGAGGGCACGGTGACATTTGACGGTTTTGTGGGTTTGATGGAAGGAGGATTCAGCGTCAAGCCGGATCGGATTACTCTAAGTCCAGGGGAATTCAGTGCCTTCTACCTCTTCTTTTATCCAGTGGGGAAGCCTGTTCCGATTTTCGAAGAAATGTATTTCAACCCTGCGAATTCGGACGAACTCACCGCAATCATTATCAAGTGAGTGAGAATTTCTTTTGAAATGTATTTACAAATCAAACGATTAATTTTGTAGGGGTCAGATCCAGTTTCCTAAACTCCGATTTGGTGACACTCAAATGCTTTTTGGTGACGTCTCTTACGGTAGGAATGAAAATCCAATAAAACCTTGTAAAAATGTGAATTTTCAAATGTGAATTTTCAGCTTTCCCTGAATCACGACAAGTCGTGATTGTCAATGACGGAATGTTCCCGTTGGACATTGACATGGTCATGGACAAAGACGGGACTGACCCCACGCTCACTGCAGATGACATCGTTGCTGCATTCCAACAGGAAGATTTCGTCTTCCCAACGGCACCTCAAGAATTCCATATTGAGCCAGCATCTTTCACACTCTCGCCAAAGGGATTCCAGCGACTCACAGTAAATTATTATATCCAACTCTGGTTTTGCCTTTTAGTCCAAGATTTTATTAAGTTTTTCTAATTTTGAAGGTTACGTTGACTGCTATTGAATATGGAGATTACGAACGAAATCTCGTTGCAAGACTCGCTGGAAGTGAGCACGACATCACCGCTTTGCCAGTGAAAGCTACCTGCGTTGCTCCAGTGCTGATCAAACCGGAAGATCCCATTGAAATCGCATGTGTTGCTGGATTCCCCTCTACGGGGAGTTTTGTAGTTCACAATCCAAGTGCTTTCTCAGCCGTCTACTGTTGCATTCCTCAGGTACAATCAACATCAAGTCTCATTTAAGCTTATCATTTTTCTAATATTTATTCAGCCTTCTGAGCAAGTGCTTCTGAGCTCAGTTGATTTCTATGGGGTTCTGAAAGCAAGAGAATCCACCACCGTTCCAATTACGGCTACGACCAAAGCCAAGGGCCACTGTGAAGCCCATTTCCAGTACAGCTTGAACACCTTCATAATTTCCTATTATAAGTAAAACTGCATTACTTTTTTTTTATAGGTTTTGCCTTGCTGGAAAACCTGAACCTGTTTTTGACCTGGTTGTAAAGTGTCACAGTATTTCACCGGTAAAAGCGATCAAGATGAGTACGAAGCATGTCCAGCTGGGAGATTGTAAAGTCAGAGAAAAGAAAACCGGGACGGTGAAGTTGCACAACAGTTCTAAAGCACTGATTCCATTCACAGTTGTAAAGGTAACGCTTTAATTTTAATTTTAAACTTGTGTTTTACTTATTTCTAACTTTTATCAGGTTCGTGGTGGAGGAATGAAGGAAGTATGGGAAACGAATCCTATTTTGTCACAAGAAGGAATTGTAAATCCTCATCCAGAAGAAAACATTCTCGAAGTCTCTGGGACCTTGGCTGAGCTTGGTGTCCACAGAGGTGGATTTCGAGTCTACATCGCTGGACGCAAGGATTATTTCGAACTTGATGCATTTGGTACTGGGATTGGATGCCCGTTAGTCTTTACTCCTGTGCTGGATGAAAGTGGGATTATTGACTTTGGCTACATGTTTACGTAAGAATCAAATAAATCCACATATTCTTCATCTTAAAGCTAGGTTCGGATAGCATCCGCGACGGCGATTTTTTGTTGCGATCGCGATTTTTCGTTTTCGCGTTGAACGCAAAAGCATTCGCATAGCCTCCAACAGCGTTTTTTGCAACTCGCGACAGCGATTTCCAGATGATTTTTCATCGCGAATGCAAAATCGCAAATATCTGACCGAGCCTCTTAAAGCTCAATTTTCATTTTCCAGGCATACGAACAGGACTTTCACCTATAACATAACCAACCCTAGTGAGAAAGCTTAATTAGTAAATTATTATCAAGCACTTGTATAAACTAATTTTTGCAAATTGAAGGTTCGATGAAGAAGCATGTTGAATGGATTATTGAGCAAGACGAGCCTCCTATCAATCCTGGTCTTTACACTGGAAAGAAATCAGCTCAAATTCACAAAGCTCCTGAACGTCATAGCGTCCCTAAGGCCAAACGGTTAGGTAGGAAATTCATAATTTATTTATGCTAACAAAGTCTCCTTTGATCCAGCCATACTTGCTTTGAAATTCACCCATCGAAAAAAGTTTTGGCACCGGGAGAAACTTATCCAATATCCATCAAGGCCCATTCCAACTCGTAAGAGGGGAACTTTTCAGGAAGAATTTTTACTTCTAAGTTGTAACCGTGATTTCCATTTTAGTGCCAAGCACTGCGAAATGCACTTTACTCTCTGGGCTTATGCGGAATTGCCAAAGAAGCCTGACCGTGATTTCCTGAAACGAATTACAAAAGCAAGTGCAGAAGCCAAAGCCGGTAAAGGCGCTGGATTGTTCGCGAATGACAAAATCTACCTCCCAGCTCCAGTCCAACCACTTAAAATCATAGCCAAGTTCGCCGTGCCCAAGCTTATTTTCTCTGAGCACAAGCTGCTCTTTCGAATCGATCCTAACCCGAATGACCCCTCGCCTATCAAAGAGCAGAAGCGTAAGTTTGCCTAATATGAAGATAAAGGAATCAATTTTTATGTTTTATTCCCAGTTCCTCTCGTCCTCGAGAATCCTTGTGATCTTCCAATTGCTGTGATTCTCCATACCGTTTGGCCATTTGGAATCATCATTGATCAAGTATCAGTGGAGGAATGGAAGCATAATTTTGAACCAAGGGAGAAGCGGAAGCTCCTCCTATGTTTTGACGTGAGTCGCTTATCAATTGACGCTGGGGTGACGAATTTCTCCGCCCCGCTGGACATTGTGTACGAGAAATATCCATCGAGCGATGTAAGTGTAGCGGAACTTTTTTCAATTTATTCTGTTTCTGAATTTGTAATGATTTTTATTTTATTGCAGGGAGCTATTCCATTGCATGGTGAACTCATGTGGCCCACTGTGACCCTGGACCGAGAGGACTTTGACTTTGGCCATATCAAAGATTGCCAAGAAGGAGTTCAAGTGTTCCATGCCACAAATCCTGGGAGGTTTTGCGTGTCTTATAAGATCTACATCGTGGCTGGTTCAATGAAGATGACAATTGTGAATCCACCTGTAGCCCAAAAAGATCGATTCGAAGACCTAGATGCTTTTTACAACACTTCAGATTCTGATTTCTTTGATAATCAAGGACAGGTACGCCAGCGTTTAATTGGCGCTTTATATTAATTTTTCGTGGAATTTTTAACATTAACAGCAAGAACCAGAGCCAGTTGCTCAACCAGTAGCAAAACAATGTAAAGATCTAGGACTCGAAGACCCCGAAGCGTAAGTTTGGAGTTCTCTTTTCAAATCTATAGATTTCAAATTCAATTGTAATTTTTTTTTAGAACGAAGCCTGAAGACCGTGTTGAATGCAAAACTGAAAAGGAACAGCAAAAGTACTTTTATGAAAAACTCTATAGGGCTAAATACATGGCATTCCTGGGACTTCGAGATCCAGCAGTTGAGGCGAATGATGAACTAACGTACTTCTACTACAACCGTCAAAAGCCAAAGCCGAATACTGATGGGATCTCCGTCACTCCCTGTGAAATTATCGACGTGATTCCTGCTACTGGTGTCATCTCAGCGGGCTGCACGCAGAAATTCACAGTGGTTTTCTACGCCCAGTCGAACATCCATTTTGAAGCTAAACTTTGCATCTCCATTGAAAACGGGATTTCAAAGTAAGGCCACATACATAAATTGCAATGAATTTAGCAGCATTTCCATTCCCCACACCGTGATTTGTTTAGGTTTTTCACAGTGAAAGGCCAGAGTGTGCCACCTCCGAATCCTTACGCGTTTCTCAACTCTGCAGGTAATTTATTAATTTATTCCTTCAATTATTTGATTATTTCCACTTTTTTGTATCATTAGGATGGAAATGTTGAAACAATCCCAATCTTACTGTCAATGAATCCTCTCCATTTCAACAAAAATGAAAGTGACTGGAAATGAGCATCATACATGAGTATATCGATAACTTAAAAGCCTGTAGATTGGAATTTATTGGTCATGGTCGTCATTGAACTCGTTCTGTAAGTTTTACAAAGGACACACAACTCCTCTGGCATTAGGCAGGCTTCTTACACTCCTGAAAACAAGCCAAATGGCCCATGGGCAGTTTTAATCCTGTTAGTATAATGACCCAAACTGAACTGCTGGGAGACTTGTCAGTTCTGCTTCTGCAGTAGCTTCGAGTAGTAATCTAACTATGAGGAATTCTGTTGCTTTCGCTTGTGCTTTGCTGGTAGCCATTGGTGCTGCTCAGGTACTTCTTGAAAATATTCATTTTATAAACTTGTTTTACGTCTACGTCTACGTCTCAGGCCCAGGCTGTTCGTGTCACGGACCAAGTCTACTTTGACATGACAATCGGAGGACAAAGAGCAGGTCGGATTGTCATCGGACTCTTTGGAGAAGCAGTTCCTCAAACGGTTGATAATTTCAAAACGCTTTGCACTGAAGGGATTCTCGGAAAAAGCTACGTTGGCAGTCGTTTCCATCGCGTGATTAAAAATTTCATGATCCAAGGTGATAAAAGAAATGAAAAACTTGAGATTTTGGAATGCATTTGTTTCGTTGATTACAGGAGGTGACATTGTTAATGGTGATGGAACAGGCTCACTCAGCATTTTCGGAAAATCCTTCCCTGATGAAAACTTTGACGTGAAGCATACAGGCCCTGGAATCTTGAGCGTAAAGTTTCCACAACAGTGCGTGTATTGTGTGGGTACTTAATTGCGTAATTTATAGATGGCGAATTCTGGACCAAATACCAATGGGTGTCAGTTTTTCATTACAGTGAAGAAAACAGATTGGCTTGATGGAAAGTAAATGACGCCCCGACGTGTTGGATTATAAGTAAACTTGGGCTTTGTTTTTCCAGGCACGTTGTCTTCGGGAAGGTCATCGAAGGTCTAGATGTCGTCCATAACATCGAACG
This sequence comes from Pseudachorutes palmiensis, assembly GCA_009869845.1. Taxonomy (NCBI): domain Eukaryota; kingdom Metazoa; phylum Arthropoda; class Collembola; order Poduromorpha; family Neanuridae; genus Pseudachorutes; species Pseudachorutes palmiensis. The sequence goes on along the minus strand of VNWY01000157.1, from coordinate 13,108 downwards.
GAATGTGAAGACTGATTCACGAGACAAGCCAATGACTCCAGTGGTCATCGACAGGTGCGGGCTCCTTCGGACAGAACGAGCATACGACATCTCTACCAGCGGAAATGAGTAACAGAAACGCTCAATTTCGGACACTTTGTAGTTACTTGTTTGAGATTAATAAATTAGCCACCCTTTGGAGAAAGTAGAAAACCTAAATCCTTTGAAAGTTAAAAGTCCTATAACTTTTGTACAAAGTTTTAGTTTTAATTAAGTGCTTTTCCTACAGTTTGTCTATGTGGTTCTACGCAATTGGGCCACCGCTTGCCTTCTCAATGCTAATTGTCAGCTTCTTTCAATTCCTCATTTACAAACTGGACCGTTCCGGAAGAGCGATTGAGATGCTGGAGAAGCAGTACGATGACATCCGGGTGACGCCACCGACTCAACGAGGTGACTTTGATGAGTTCATCCCAGCAGTTAGTGACATGGCCACTTTAGAACCGACCAAGGTCAAAGGGCCCAAGCAAAGGAAGAAGGTTGACAACTCTGCGTCATAAAAGACCCTTGGACGTGGACTTTTGAAGCTACACCGTGACAATTTCAATCCTTGTTCCAAGTTTATTAGATTAAAAGCATTGATTAAAAGCTACTAACTTATGATATAAACAGGATATAAACATTGATTCATTAGCATTAGCTTCCAGGTCACTCCCATAGGTCAGGAAAGACCCAAAACGCGCTTTAGAGTTTGACCTGTCCTGCGTTTGTTTACAACTACTTGATTTATTTTAATTGTAGTTTCAATTAGATAATGAATGTTGGTATTCTTGTATGTTTATGATTAGTTATCCTGCTAAATCAGCAGCTCAAGTTTACATATCGACATGATGCTCAATTACAAGCAGAATTCCCGTTCCTTGGATGCTGGCTGCATGAAAGCATAGGGAAAAAATCGACACCAACACACACGGATTCACTCGGGGTTTTCTCTTTTGTCATATCATCACCAAAGTCACAAATAACACTCGGATTTAAATCAACTAAGGATTAATAACAAAGGTCAGAGGTCATTCGTACACTCAGCGTTTACAGCATTTGCTAACCCTTTGGGATTACAATTTACATTTACAGAAGGCCTGGCATCAGCACAAGCACAAGCTGTGTGTGACGCATGCATTTTTACTCTTCCGAAAATCAAACACTTGCACTCGCCACATCAGGAATCAAGGTAATCCAAATTAATTAATAACTCTGTATATAGGGTTACAGTGCAGTTGAGAGTGACACCAAGGTGCCACCGTGCTCAAGATGGGGTCACTTTTGTAAAAATAAAATTCAATGCAAAAAGCAGCATTGTCCATGTCCTTGGACTTAATATTTTCTTTTAATTTTTGTAGACGCTGACCATTCCGGCGTTTCTTCAAGAAGCGGAAGCACCTCATTCTTAGAACATCTTAGCAATTTCTTGAAGCGGTTGATCAAGTAGAAGGCGTCACTCCAGGTGTACACCTCCCCTTGCCAAAGGTCAAGGTCAAGAAGGCTACAAGGGTCGAGGGATCGACGGTCAAGTGAATTCAGAAACTCAAGTCTCTCCAGATTTCCAGTAGTAGCTTTGCTCTTAGTTCCAAATTGCAATTGTTGTGGTAGCAAAGCAAAAGCGTCATCTCCGGATATCAGGTGGGTATAACGGTACACCGGGTATAGGCGTGACCGTGCTGAACAAGTTTTAGAGTGTGTATGACAGTAGGCAAGGGACCTGGAGGTCATGCTATGCTCCTGTATGAATTGCCCTTTCCAGTGCTTTTTCCTGGTTCATTTACACCCGGGATTTTATGGGGGCGGTGGGAGAGGGATCTGTCGGTGGATCTGAGTTTGGATTAGGATTTACCGATTTTATCGTACTGCCAAGGTCATCAAAAGCAGTACCCATTCTCAGCTGTCAAAAGCGGTTTTGACATTGATTCCAGAAGTTAATTGCATTGACATATAACGTCATCAATTGTGGAAATTGCAATGCAGTGTGGCCACTTTATGCCTTTATGCGCCGCAGTTGGGCACAAGGGTACTTCTACAATGGCTGAAGTAAGCAGATGAAGGTGAGTTTAGTATAAGTTAGTTCAAGGGTCAGCTCCGGTGACCTTTTGTTCCTTTGAATCTTGTGTTGGTCCACTTTGTAATTTTGGTAAGTTCGCGTTGCCTTCCTCGGCAACGCCGCATTCAGCGGGTCTTAAAGTTGGCCGACCAACCGTGTAAACCAAGCATATCAGTCTACAAGAAACATAAAGTCAACCAACTTTCCGCATCTCAGTAATTTCAAGTACAGCACCAGAACCATTTGCAACTGCGGTACCTTATTTTTTAACTTAATTCTTTAAAACATTAATGCTTAATTCCCTTCTATAAAGTTTATTTTTCGATTGTTTGTTCAAATGTGAAGACTCAAAACAAACGACTTGTCTTTTTCAAGGCCCTATGAAGGAGTTTCGAACATGATTCGTCCAATTTTGGAGACACTAAAGACTGCAAAAATCCACGAAATCCCCAATGTTGTAATAACAGTGGATTGGACCTAAAATCTATCCAGATTGGTCACGAAGGGACCAGAATCCATTTTTACTAGTTTCAAATGAAGGCCAGTTTTCGGAATAAATAGTACAAAGTAAAAAAATTCATGAAAATGTGCCCCAAAAGTAGCAATACATTCCAATGTTTTCAGGAATTCGGATTCTATTTTTTTTTTTGAGCAAAAATTGGAAATTCAGAATTCTCCATACTATCTGTAGCTCATTTTACATAAAAAAATCAAGTTCAATCCAACAACAACCCATTTCCAATTATCTATTTTTAGCTAAAATTGCCTTCAAAATTTAAATTGTAGAATGACTGGTCGGTAACTTTGTGTGGTTCATCGTGTAACTTGTTTCACTCGCATCCACTTCATCCTTCGTGCTCTGTCGAAAGTTTCTTCTGGAAAAGGAACGCTTTGAAAGTGTCCCAAATTGCATTAATTTCCAGTTGGTTTCTGTACAGTGTACACCCAAGATTCAGCCCTTCCACTTCTCAATTACTTTCTCTGTCCGTTCTTAGCAGGTACTCTTGATTAATCTATTAATTCTGACTTATAAGTTTACATATGCAGTTGCATTGGCATAAAGATAGTAGGGCAGAATTGTTTTTCCTTTTCAGCCAACGCGCCTGCCTTCCTTATTCACCTTCTTCAAGGCACAGAAGGGAGAAATCTATCTGTAAATCTCAATTGATAAACCCCAATTACCAATTAAGTCAGCAGGGTGTCAATTCAGGATATTGAGGTAAGTACCCGACTACTCCAGTCGTACTGCTCACCGCCCGTCATGACATGACCACGGTCTGTTCTTATATAACTGAATCGGTCTGGTCATATAGCAAAAGCCACGCATGCAACAACTGCGTAAGAAAGGGTATAAAGCCAGAGGCTTCCCCACTTTTCATCTGGATTCATTACGGATCGATTTACATGTCCAAATTACATTCCAATTTAGTCGTAACGATTGAACCACTTCCCAAAGGTTATGTCGGCTGGAAAAGCATTCAGGAAACAAGCCATATGCAAATAGCAACACTTGATCGCTTAGTAGACGGAACTACGTAGGTCTATTCTATGCATATGTGTCAACTCTTATTTGACCTGTAAACAATGTTCCAGTTTAACTCTAATTAGGTTACATTTCACAAAATAGCGTGTTGTGTCATTGTAGTTTTGCAGTAAGGTAGGAGGAGAGGAGGAGGAAAGCCAAGGTTTTCCCTTGGTCTTTTTAGCATTCAAAAGTTCACACTCACTCCCGGGATACCGAAAAGAACTTGTCATTAGTCAACTGCAGTTAACAATCAAGGTAGACTTGAGCAGGTCAGTCGAAGCTGAAGGTCAAGTAGCTGGAGTTAAGGTCAGGGCAAGTGTGTCTGGCAACTGCTGGACACTTGGTTCCATGTCAACATGACTTCCTGGTTCTGATGAGATCAGGAGTCTCCTCGTCCTCATTTCCGGTGAGGAGAATTCCATAGACCCAGGCGTGACCTACAGTCATAAGTTCCTTTCGGATTAGGTTTTTACACAAGCTTTGCTCAAGGTTAGATCAATGATTAGCGCCAGTGTATTTTAATTGTTGTTTAATTAGTTTTGTAAAAAATGACAGAATGGACACAGAGGGGTAATGTACGACATTAGTTGTGTCAGGATGAGGATTATGATGGATTTTTGTAACCCTGACCTCATCAGGTCAAGGCCAGGAGAAGGTACTCAGGTTGACCTATAACTTTTGGTTTGGAAGCCAGGCAACGCTAGTGTCACCTGCGCATGCGCAGTAGGGGATGTTGATTTCACTCATAAAAAATTTATAAATTCATAGCATTTACTTTTCCGGTGATTTATTAACCTTAATTATTGGAGTTTTTGTAATTGTGAACCCAGTGTTAAATTAATTGGACTAAACAGAGGCTACAGTTTGTAAGGTAATGTTGACATTCAGTAATACTCATACGTAAATGTAATCCCGACCACCCGACACACAAGCCGACACTCCCTGATACTTTCTAATTGAGCGATTAAGGTTAAATTGGGTTTAGTTTATCACCATCACCTTCAAGTTTATATCCTTGGCTTGCACTTTTAGACTCAATCGCTTCTGCTTTGATTTTGCAATTGTGAGAATGAGAGCTCGAGACCAAACTTCTAATTTGTACTTGAGGGTTTAATGTTCTTTATGTTACATTCCAGTGCCCGGACAAGGTCGAATTATAACTTGTGGTCATGGATCAGGATTCGAATGAGGATTCTAAAACGTCTGAAGAGTCAAAGGAGAATGACTCTCCTGTGAATTCTGTGAATTCGATTGGAGAACAAGAATCTCCAACGAATTCTAACATGGACCTCCCCGATGGCAATGGGGAACACAATGGGACAATGAATGGGGAGCAAGACGTGTTTTTCGATCGATTGCCAGGGAATATTGTACAACCCGGGTAATCACTTTGGAATCAGCTTGGGCTTGCTAAAGTCAAGGGTTTTTGTAAATGCTCCCGCTCTCTACCTGATTTGGTCTTGTGGTTTTTACAAATGATTCGTATCTTTCAGAATTTTTGAACTCGTGAAACCTCAGACTTTGAAGAAGATGGGAAAACTATCTAAAGAATCAGTTATCCAGAAAGCCATGCATAAGGCGATCTTCATTCGTGAATGTGACATCAAAATGCCAGATTATGACCCAACGGCTACTGCCAATGAAGATGTGAAACCACTACCGCTGCCTCCTCCAGATGTCTTTGCCAATGGCAGTACTTGTCCTAACAGTCTTCCATTCTGTATCCTTGGTTGTGTCTGTCACTCCATTCAATGTCAAGACATGTACGACGAGTGCTATGAGAAGCATTGTCGAGATACTGGAGATCCACGGTGCATGTATGGTTGCATTTGTGAGAACCCGGGGCCACATATAACTGGAGAACATCCGAGCAAATGGATCACTTCCAAGCCTTACAAGTACAAGAAGCAAAAAGCACGAGTAAGTGCCTTTAAATTTGATTTTGAGAATAACAAGTCTTTTAATGGCGATTTTTCACCTTGATTTTAGGATGATGAGGACTGTGGCTTTGTGCCAGTCCACCTGCGCGCGCAACTGAAGGAGGGGCGTCCAAAGAGAAAAGCCCAAGCGCCAACTCGCTACCGTCCCGATTACAGCTTCTCAGAGAAGGAAATGAAAGGATATGAGAACGGAGCAGTGGCTGGATCAAGCAATGGCAATAGCAACGGGTATCCAAAGTCAGCAAGCCGACCAAGGCGACGCCTTTGTGACGACGGAAGTGATGATAGTGATGAGCGTATCATCGTCAACAAAAAGGTCCCGAAAAGAGATACGCCGCCCGGCACTACACCACCAAAGAAAGGACGTCCATCCAAATTGGAATTGGCAGCTAGGCAGGCCAAATTGCTTGCGGCCACAGAGTAAGTTTGCAATATTTTGAGACCAAAGGCATCATAAACTAATTGGAATTTTTTCAAACTTGTAGAAACTTGCGAGAGCCTAGCAAGAGAGAGCGAAAACCAAGGAAACTTGACATTCCAGAACCTGAGTAAGTTTTAGCTCTCATTCTTTGAATTAGAATTGTGCATGCAAGTTTTGACCTAATTTTTTACCCAATAGAATACCAGCTCGCAAGCGTCCAGGAGCGCATCTGGCTAAAGCTAAAGCGGTGAAGTCCAAAATGCCCCGAATGGAAAAGAATGCTTCTAACGCGGAAGAGAATGAAGAGGAGACCGATCTCACTGTCTCGCTTGGTGAAAGCCTGCATGGTGAGTCGAGATTTTCCACTGGAGTCGTCCTTTACTTTAAGATTATTTTACTAAAAATTATTTTTATTTTGCAGTGATTGATATTCAACCAGCGAGTAAGACTTGTCAAGGAATGTATGCTGTGCTTCGCAATACTTCTGACATTACGACATTCGTATCGTGGGACGAGGGCTCAAATAGTCAGCCTTATTTACAAGATTTGAAGTACAAGTTTACTTCTTCCAGTCGCAAGAATCATCCATATTTGGAGCAAGGGAATGATATCCTCTACCTCCCTTATGTCAAGTCCGAAGACACAATGTGGCTCTTTTTCTCCATCAAACGAAACATGCTCAACTTCGATTTCGTGTTCTGCACCGATCTCAACTGTATCCTTGAAGCTGACCTTCTCCATGAGACAATTGAGTTCTTCCTTCTTGACTGCAAGACCACAAAGACATCCCAATTGGTTGACATCTCCCATCTCAATTGTAATGATCAGACTGATCCAACGTGTATTCGTAAGTCCATTACTTTGGATTTTCAGGACTTTGTTATGAAATAATACAGAATTTATTTACTTTTTTTTTACAGCTCGTCACTTGTATTTGTTCGTTGGGAAATACGGTGATGTCTACTGGTTCGGAACTCCTCCTCCTTACTACATCCAGAAAAACATTAACGCGCCACAGGCAACTAGCAATGCATTGATTCGTCGAGCAGTCCAGCGCCTTCCACGGATCCTACCAAAGAAGAAGGTCAAGGCGACCAAAAACGGGTTGAAGAATGGACGATTCTTTAAGCGATCAGCAATGAGTACTTTGACAGTGACTCCGGTGCTTCAAAATGAGATTATAGACTTGTCAGAGGAGGGTAAGGAATCACACTTTCATTCTCACCTTCCCACTGATCTTATTCTTCTTATTTCTTTCCCAGAACAAATGAAAATGCCCGTCCTCTCGGTCAATGGCGTTGGAGAGAACCACGACAACGAAGAAAATGACGGTGAGAACCTTGCGTCAAAACTCCAGTCTCCAGAAGTTCTTCCGCCATCACCGGCTCCAGTAGCAGTGCCCGGTACCCAATCACGTTCATGACCAGTTTGAAAGTCACTAAATATTTACAAATTGAAATTATAATTTCAATATCGTAAGATGAATTTAAGTTCTGAACAGTCTCGAAAATATTTCGAGATCATGTTTCCACGCAAGAGAGTTTACACTATAATTTGAATAAAGATGATAAGAAAATATGCTAATTGTCTTTTTTAGTTTTTGGTTCCGCAGGGTCTGACCGAAAAACGATTGACTATTCGGAGGAAGGTGACTGTAAAGGGTCATCCTTTGATGTTCAGTTCAAACCAACGGAGGACTCACTGTTTTCTAGGGCAATTAAATGGAGCTTTGTAATCATTCCCTTTAAGAAAAGGAAGATGAAAGGTGACTTTCCCTTTGAAGTGTCTGTGCATTTGAAGTTCAAGGGGTTTTAGTCCCTGCTGGAAATTCAATGACGATGGGATTCATCAGCTAAATATCCAATGCCTAGAATTAGCTCACAGGTGAAAAGGTTCGAGGCTGGTTTAATCTTATGGAATCCTCATTGACTTTGTCGATGTTTGACGGATTAGTGCTTTCCCAGAAGCCTAACAAAGCTAACATTTGATATCAAAATGTATTATTTCGATATGAAATAAAACATAAGTCATGTTTCCTCTAAATTATTCCACTTTCTCTGAATTCGCATAAATTAAAAAAAAGAGAAAGTGGAAGTAATAACTTTTTTTAAGTAAAAGTTAAAGTCAGACATCCATCAAATTAGAGCTTGAAGGAGTCAGGCCACAAAGGAAGTTGGGACAAGAAATAATGCATATAAAATTACTTTGAATTGCAAAAAGCTACATTTGCTGTTAGTTCTTTTTGTCTATAAGGCGCATCCCTTTCGGCAAAAAAAGCTCTTCTTTTTATCATCCTTTTTATCTTTTTCCCATTGCCTTATTAATATCTCTTTTAAACTTTTTCCCTTTCATGTGTGTGGAAGGAGAAAGTTGGAAACCCGGCCCACCTCCACTTTCTTTTCTTGCTTTGCCCTTTCTTTGATTTCAAAAGAAACACGCCTTTTAAGTTTAAGAAAAAATCGTTTGTAGTATACCTACTTTGTTCTTTGGAAAAAGAAAAAAGAAAAGATAAAACGAAACTGGGGCTGGGGCGTATTATATACACATTTATATTAGAAAAAGGCCTTAACCTTTAGACGATGAGGCAAAATTTAACATTTTCCTTGCGAAAATATCCCTTGTAACTTGAATTTTTGGCAATTTGGATGGTTTTTAAGGGTTAAGGAGACGTATCCTGAGGGGTGAGCGCTCACCCCTTTAGCTCATGATGAGCGCGGAATTGCTGAGGTGAAAAGACGGGTCCGTTTTCTGCACAGGTGAGCAAGGTTGGGGCCTTTTTCACCACCCCTTGTATGGGGGTTGTTGAATTTTCATCAAAGTCAAATTGCTCGTTGCTATTTGCCGATGGTTCTTTTTCGCCCTTTGAGTTTTCCTTTGTAAGATGTTTAAATGGAGGGAAGATGGAACAAAGTGAAAGTGAAGATAGGGGGGTGCCCTTATCGAAAGTACTTTCCCGTCTTATCCCTTTGACTTCTCACGCGGTCTCCTTCAAAGTCAAACAAATTGAAAGGAGAAAGTTAAAAGGGAATAATATAAGGTATACAGGCTATGTAGGGATAGATGGATAAAGAAAATGATAATAGAAAGGCAGCCAAACAACAAAGGCTTCCTGTCTCCATTTCTCATCTTTTTGATGATGCTGTCAAAGATCATACGTTCTACAGAAACTCAAAGGTAAACCCTGGAATAATGGATCCAGGAACACTTTCATCCCCACCATCAGAAAAACAAAAATTAACTCAACAAAGTTCAAGACCAGGAACCAATGGACCAATTTTCAGGACTGGGGAAATTACTTTCATGCAAAATGAAAATTCCAAAAGAAATAGGATTGGAGGCGAGCCTTAAGGCCTCGAAATCCGAAATCATGCACAATGAATATGCACAAGTATGCAAAACTTCTAAACGGTGGAGTTTTTTGTATTGATTATGGCGGAGTAAGTATATTTTAATAAAAATGGTTTTATGACTAAATTCTCTGATTGGTTGATCCAAGTTAGATTTGACTTGATTGGAAAGAAGCTCAATGAAGATGGTCCAAGATTGACAAAGGACCTTCACAAATTCAATCCTCTCCTTCCAGAGGTAAATTGGGAATGAAACGATTGCTATTTGGTATGAAAATTTCATTTTGTAGGTCACGGAGTCTGACCTGTACCCAGGTAGTTGCCGAATCATTCATCCGGGGCAGCCAATTACAAGAGACTTCCAGTCTTTCCGACTCAACTTGGAAGTTAAAGTAGGCTGCTACTAAAGTAGCTTCTAACTGCCTCCTAATTTGGACCATTTGGAACCGAGAATTTGGCATGTAATAAAATCAAATTAACTAAAATGCAATCAAAGAATTATTTTGGTGGGTATTACATAAGTTTAGATAAGGTCGCTTGAGGTCATCTTTCGTTTTCTCTTCATAGTATTTGATGTATTTTTTCAGTTCAACCCTCAGTATGGAGTGCCTATGTTTTCTATTACATTTAAAATGGGTCTGAGGGTTTTTGGTGTCGCGTGGCAAAGGGAAAACCACGGTTTTCTACGGCACCAAAGCAGTGCCGCATTTCGAAAAGATCAAAGGAAGCCGAACCTCAGCTTTTACTGTTGAGTGACTGCATTTGATGAAACCGCTTTCTGCTTTCTTCGACCTTATTCCTAAAACACGCCTTACTAAAACCAGCCTCTGAAGCTGAAGTTTTCACTCTGTAAAGTGGTGAATGCTCATTGAAGATTTTACAGAAAAAGTGAGCACCGAAGCTCAATTATTGGCCCGCGAGCGGTCTTTATGTCCCTATATGGCCATTGTTAAGCAACCGGTTTTAAGTCAAAGTGGTTCAGTTTTGAATTCTGAAGTGATCTCACAATTACTCACACTTGGATCCCTTTCAAATCTTTTGTCGGCAAAAGCTCTTTTAGGAGCTTTAAAAAAAAGAAGGCGACAATGTCGCCTCCTTCCCTCCAGAGAGGCATTGTGCATTATCGTTCATACAAGCTCGTGTTGTTTTGATTGCTTCAGTCGGCCTTTTACTTTGAGAAAAACTGGTCGTTTCAATTTGTTAAATACTTGTATCTCTTGCGAGGTGTTTGCCAGAGAGTGACGATGTTGATTTGAAATCGGTAGAAAAGTCCACGTTCCATGTTTCCTGGAAGCCTGGAGTGATGGGAATGTCTTTGAAAGGCGGATTCCCTTTGCTCTATCAACTGGACTCGACCTAATTGCAGTGAAGTTGACACAGCTTGATGAGTTTTACCTTTGTGAAAGAGGGAGGATGATGATGAAAGTGAGACCTTCCCTTTAGTCCCGTCATCATCGGCCGACGATTCTTTGGTTCAAAGGAGAGTCCTCTATCTAATTCTTTTTTCTTTGGAACTTTGTGTGTTCCCTTTGATCAGTCAAGGGGACAGAGACTTTGATGTCAGGAGCAAATCCCTTGTGGAGGGATATTAGGAAAGAGGTCATTCGTGTGGTAAATGGTAATATCGTAATCAGGAACTTTCACCAAAAGTAAAGGACGACGGACCGGGAACTGCCACCATCATCACTAAACACGGAGTTTATCTCTTTTTCAATTTTCCGCACACTTCAAATGCAATTTGCAATGCATGCGGGACCCACACTTCTAATCCAATTTATTTAAAACACATATGCCTCCAAACTATTCTGGATTTAATTGAATATATGCAAGTGTGGGTTCCACTTTGGAATTCAACAGACAGGAAATTATAGGTAGCACGGGCTACTACCAAATATTTACGACTCAACGAATTAAACGATCAAAGCGGAAATTACATATACAATTCATATACAATTCATATTATATAAAAAGGGAAACTTTTCATCAAAAAAATTCAAACTTTACCAACATTTACCAACTTTGCAGAAATTATTTCAAAATTTTGATTTTTAGTTGCAAAAATTCAGAAAAAAAAACATATTTTTGCCCGTAAGGCTCTTGAACTTATTTCCAGAAGCTAAAAGTCCAATTTCTTTAGTTCGAGTTAAACTTTTTTTATCAATATATGCAGTAAATTAAATCTTAATTATTGTGTTGAAATTGATAACCAATTTTGGAAAAGATCAAAAGCTATGATTTTGGTTTCAATAAGAGAGTCCAGTTCTGTCTTTCAAGTAGACCAGTCGTAAAACCAAATAGTCTCCACAACGCTCACAACCACTGACCTTCAAAACACAAAAATCCACACAGTATCTCGTATGCTGAGATATGGTACACTAGGCTGATGGAAAACTCACAGTCCATTTGCACAAGTCAAAACAGTGTCTACAGTGACTACGAAATGGCAAATGGAGGTGAAGATGGAGAATTGGATTTAGTGTTACAACAATCAAATGAGTTATCCGTTAATCAAAAGTTTGATCGAATATTGGAAGGAGTGATCTCTATGAAGACAGAAATGGTTTCTATGAAGACAGAATTTAAGACAGAATTCAGCAAAGTGGAGAAAGCGGTTGAGATCATCCGTACTGAAGTACTCATTCTAAAAGATAAAGTGGAAAATCTTAATGTTCGAGTGAGTGACATGGAATGCAGAGACGACGTGAGTGAAAACAGACTGGACTCAATGACACAAAAATTGGCATTATGTGAACTTGAAATTGAAAGATTGCAAACTGAAATGAAAAAGTGGAACTTTGTGGTTGTGGGAATGCCAGAACAAGATAATGAAACAAATGAATTAACAAAGGAGGTTATTGTTAAGTTTCTTGAGGATGAACTGGGAATTGATCGGAGTCAATCTCCTGTTGTGAGTGCCCACAGATTCGGAAAAGTTTTCGCATCACGACCCAGAAACATCAGGATGAAAATATCGTCTGAGCCAATTCGAAATGCAATTGTTCAAGAAAGAAAAAGTCTTTTTCAAAAAAACCTGAACATTTACATCAACGATGATCTTCCTCACTCCCTCATCATGAAGAGAAAGTGTCTCAGGGAAGAAGCAAAGAAAGCGAGACTTTTGGGGAAAACAGCGAAAACGATTGGGAATAAGTTGATCGTGAATGGAGTTACATTTCTCTTGGATCATGATGGAAAAATTATCGAGGCTGGAGGTAGCAGTAATCAGAGTCGAGACAGAGTGACCGAAGAAGGCTTATCGAATCCAGATGTAGACAGCTCCAATTTCCTCACTCACCCACCACAGGCTAAAGGACAGAAACGGGCGTTATCTGGGGACAGTGACCTTTGGCATAATCGAGATACTGGAACTGCATCAAAGCGGATCAACACGGGAACAACTCGAGGTCGAGGTCGTGGCCAAGGAAAGAGTCAAGATAGAGGAAGAGGTGGACGCGTTACTCGCTCAACTACCCTCAACACATCCCAATGACTACAGCACATCAAATCAAATACAATCAAAATTGGTAATCAAAATGTCAGATCAGTTGGAGGGAAACATGTTCTTATAGAAAACATTTTAAAATTAAATGATCTTGATGTTTTGGTTTTAACTGAAACATGGTTAAAAAAAGGTGTCAGGTGCCCTGTAACTATGGGTTACAAATTATGTAGGCAAGATAGAGAAAAGCACGGAGGTGGGATCGGTATTTTAGTGAAAAATGAAATTAAGGTAAAAGAGTATTTTCTGGATAAGTCAGGTTTAAAGTATCCTTGCAATATGGAAATTATGAGCATGTTGTT
>VNWY01000156.1:0-73918 GCA_009869845.1 Pseudachorutes palmiensis | reverse complement strand
AGTAAATAAAGTTTCTCACCTGTCCCTTGATGGTCCAATTGGTCAAATGGATTCAGTTGAATTGTTGTCCCTGTTGACCTCCTTGCCCTTTCTCTTCTTCCCTTATGATTTCTTGTGCAGATCCAGAGAGGAGAGGAAGAGGCTAAAAGCACACTGCCAGAAATCCACCAATCAGAGCAGAGGTCGACCAACTCCAGTTCTCCAGGTGCATATGAAATCAGAAGGGGAGGAAGACAGAGGAGGTTGCGTTTACCTTTTCAGCCCAATCACCCAAGGCCAAGGATTGATGATCATCCTACTATTCAAAAGGCATAGAATAATGCCTCTTCTGGAAATTCTGTCATAATCATTGCATTGAGAGAAGAGAAAGAATTTTCCATTGAATTAGTTGAGGATAACTGGGACAGTTGACTTGCCTTTACATGGAATGCCTGGAATATGAATTTAGGTTGTTTAATTTAATTAAATGTTGATAAGGAGTCCCCAGTCCAGGTGAGTGACTTGTAAGCACAAACTTTGGACTTACTTTTTACATTTCTGCATCAAGACTTGAACTTTTGATTCATTTGACCTTTGAAATTGACAGAGAGACAAAGGTGGTAAAGAAAACCCCATCCCTGTCTGTACACCTTGGTTTTATAACTTTATTTGCAAACCCCACAACCCCCTTTTACCGTTCTACCAACTGGGAAAAATGAATTTCCATCCACCAATTGACCTCTTCGTGACCTTTTAAGGTTTTCTTTAATTTGGTTGTCTTGAGATGCGACGCTTTGACTTTAGTTTTCCCAAAGGCAGATGTCGCTCGGAAAAGTAAATTTTGGAGACGCTTTTTTCAGACTGTGAAACCCTTACTTTCTCTGCTTCGCTTTCTCTGCCGCTTTTAAAACCTTTTGTTTTGAATCCAAACATGAATTGAAGAGTTTTCATTTGTAAATGAGAATGAGCTCATATTGATGTTTGTAAATTGAAATAAAATGATTGGAATTGAATGGTGTAAAAGAGGTAGAGAGAGGTAAGTAAATGTCCGTAAGGTTGTTTTGTTTTATATTTTTATTTATTTATTATTAGATGTTTGATTAATTGAGTGTGTTAAGTGGATTGTTTCCAATTTGTCTTTTGTAATTTGTCTTGAGTATCGGATGACATTTGGAGGTGTGAGTTGAGAAATGCAATTAGGTTCTTCCATTCCTAGTTCCTCCTCATTTCAAGCGCCTAATGAATGTAATGAGGAGACTCCCATTCCTCCTCTCCAGGAAATTAACTCCACAATTGTGCATGCCTAATTTTAGCTTTCTCAAGATGGGGTGGGTGGGGAGATACGGGGAAGAAGAAGAAGAAGAAGGGGGATGGGGGGAGATGGAACCGATGGAAGGAAAGGAAGGCGGCTGAAATGGAAACTAATCATCCATCCTCCTTCTTCCTCACACGCCTCGGCCTAACTTACTTTTAATTGGAAACAAATGCTCATGGACACGTCAATCAACGCCTGAATTCCAGAGGGAGGTCCAGCCTCTATTCTCTAATTGGGGAATTAGTCTCCATTAAGGCCCAGTCGAGATCTCCACTTTCTCCACACTTGCAGACAAAGGGACTGGCCGGGGGTCGGGGGATAAGTGGTTGGGTGGGGATTAATCCGAGGCGGAGACGGAGCTTCCTCTTTGGATTCCATTTATCCGGGAATGACTTCATTCCGCGGTTGAGTGGCTCCTCTTAGGGGAAAGGAAGGAAGGGCGGAATGTATAATGCCTCCGTTAAATTTTACGCGAATTAGAGGTCAATAGGTATTTGCATCTCAATTCAACATTAACTGGATCCATCACACGCTCCGTTGAGCTCCCATCCACCCCAATTAGATCCACTCCGACAAACACCAAGGCCCTACTACGGCTCACAGACCCACCAAAGGAAACCAAACCAAGACCCACCTCTGACCCACCACACAAAGGGACAACCCAGTGGTCAGTGGGGTGCGTGACCAGGGGTGGGTTTCCATGTGGGTGGGACACAACTCAAGACCCGCCCACTGGACCGCCTCAGAGTCTCCGCCCAGCCAAGAGCGTCAGCGTGCCCAGGAGGAGGGGAATCCGAACTGAGCCTCTCCTGGGCACCACTCTCTCGCACATGGACTCCTTCCAGCTCATTTGGGTAAAGACAAAGTTCACACTTCAGGAAGGAGTCAAGTCCAGAGGAGAGACAGTGACAGCCTTGTCCAAGGCCTCAGTGCTCACCATGGACTCAAACACCGTCCCTGTCAAGACGGAGCTAAGCTCATCAGAAATTGCACGACCCGTTGACCTCAGTAACAACAATGGAAATGGAAGGGGAGTGTCAGTGTCAGTGCGACAAGAACCAACGTCAAACAACAATTGTGAAGAAGGGATCGGAATGAGGCTCAGGAGTGTCAAGGTCGAAGGCTCTGATGGCCGGAAACTCAGTTTCTCTGTTGAGAATATCCTTGACCCAAACAAGTTCACGGGGAGGTCACTCCTTGGACTCACCGGCTCAGAAACATTTTTCACTGATCTCATCCCTCATCATACACACCATCCAACTACTAACTTCAGATTCACATTCAAAGACATACGAGGTAATGGTCAGATAAACAACGGGAATCATAAGGGGAAAGTCAGAGTAGAAAGTTCAACTGGACTCTCACCCTCCAACCCTTACAAATATCCACAAATTCTGGCAATTGTCTGTAAATTCCACTTTCTCTAAAAGAGTAAAAATCCAAAGATAAATTGCAGCTAAATTGGAGTTAAACTGTATGAAATGTCTGCATTGAAATAACTTCAAAATTTGGTGATTTCAGAACTGTAGAAAGGCGAATGTTTAGGTTTTGTTTGTCTGAACATTTCCAAATCGGCATTAAAATGCCGGTCATGCAAAAACCGTTTTTTGTGTCAATGCCTAATCTTTTACATTCAATTTTCAAAGTATTACACAAATCCAAAATCCAGAAAGGACGGAAGGAACAAGTTTTTTTTTCTTAAGAAGGAAAGGGGGATGAAGTTCAGTGTTAAAGTTTTTCTCAATTTCAGAACTTGAGTTTGTGAGTGTGTGTATTGATAGTTCCAGGATTTCCAGAATCCTGTTCTATTTTTGTTATTCGAGGCACGTGCTTCCACACCTGGAGAGCTATGAACTGGAGCCAATTTAGTTGCAAATGGCCAATAGAAAGGAAGCCCCGTTTCTTTGTTTGTTTAGGCCATTTCTTGGACTTTCTTGTGGACATTTGTCTCTATTATTTTACACGGCTCGGCCTTACTATCAAAATATTTACTTTTCCAGTCGGGTCTCGTGGACAGCCCAATGTCAGGATGTCAGAGGACGGGTTTAAAGTCACTCTTGCATTGAAATGGTCGGGGCATTGAGAGAAACGGATGAGGGTGGAGAGTGGAATGATGTTCTAGGCGGAGACTCAGAAGTGGGTACTTAGTCCAAGGGATCACAATTGGATTAGATCCAATTGGAACAACTCCCTTGTGGATTACCATCCCTTATTCCCATCCCTTTACACAGCAGGGAGCAAATTGGAAAACTGTCCCACCTGTCCAGAGTACAATTAACATGGCAGTGCCCACTTGTCTTGTCAACAAATTCCAACTCCCAAAAGCCCACGTTCAAATGGACATTTCATCCAAAGTCGCCTTTTTATCTTATGGACATTCTGGACATCACGCCGCCTTTTCATTCCTTCACACCTGCTAACTAGGATTTTGAGTCTCAAAAGGATTTATTTGATTAATCCATTTGGCATTTGTTTGTGCCCTAATGAGGCTTAGTTCGTGGTCGATTGTTCTCTTAATGAGTCTCTTGGTTTGCAGATGAGGATCCTGACTCAACGACGACGACGCCGCCTGACCTCCTCACCTGCGAGCGAAGTTTCGGTGACGGCGTTTCCTCTGAGAATTCCTGTGATCTCCTTCTGGAGGACGATGGGGATCACTTTTCCTCGTCAGAGTCCACGCAGGGCCAGGACTCACTTCCGGAGCCACCAAAGGGAGAATCAAAGCTCAGGAAAAAGGGACTACGGACTGACAGCTCAGAGAAATCAGGTGAGGGAGAGAGCCCTTGAGTCCAGTCCCCTCCCTCCCCACCCCTCCCTTTAGGTTCATTGAGAAGCTGGGTTGTAAGATGAGTGTGTGTTATAGATGTTCATAGATGTGGAGGTTGGTAATGAGTGTTCCATGGAGACTGGATTAGAATGGCTGGATGACATGCGTGGAATGGGTTCTGGAATGAGTTCCAGGAGGGGAGTGATCCAGGATCAATTAGGAAACAGACACTCCCTCCACTTCCATGGAGACTCCTAGGTGAGTCTCTTCCAGGAGAAACTCCAGTGCACTTAATTACCCTAATGAGGATGTCACAATGACCAAGGAACATCAACACACCAATTAAACACACTCACATACACTCACATACAATTCACATACAATTCACAAAATACAAAATAATCAAACACAATCTTTCACCACTCTCCCATTCTTCATTTCATTCCTTCAAGCCTCTCTCTCTCTCGTCTCTCTTCCAAGAAAAGCAATTCCTTCAATATTAAAAAGGAAGAGGGAGACTTTATTTATGCGTGTAATCATTTGGTCCTTGAAATATTAATTTAGAGCCAAAGTGCCGAGTGACGTTGTCATTCTTTATAGCAACGGAAGTCCCTGTGGGGAAACAGTGTGGTGAAACAAGTCCCAATTACCATCACTCAATCTACAATCAAATTCAATGGAATAATTCAATGGGAAATATTGGTAACCATAACACAAGTCACAACTTGTCACTTGCCAATTTAACTTTCTCCACCCAGTGCATTCACTTTCACTGGAAGACATGCAGAGTGAGGAAATCCTGGAAATATGAAAGGGAAAGGTTTAGCGGGTGGGATGTCGGATTTGCTGGTTTTCAGTGGAAGTGATCCAACAAGCCATTTCTGTCTGACCCTTTTGATACGCTGAAATGAGCTTGTATGGAAGATAGAAGAATATAAAGGGTCATTGCCCTTTCTCCGTGTATTTGATGAGCCTGTAATTGGTTTGTTGTTTAATCGTGCGAGGTGTGAAGGGTCCCCGTCCCTCCCTTTGCCTGGTGTCCCAACCCAACGAGTTTTAATACATATCATTATGCCCATTTGTGTAATGAAGTGTGGAGGATTCCCATTAGGGAGCCCTTGACAATAAGCCCCCTTCCCCCTCCCCTCTCCTCCTGTGAGACCAAATTCCAATTAGGAGGAGCAAACAAAGGGGGCCAAGGTCTAAAGCCTTTCTTTGTTGTAACAGGGAAACCTCGACGGGCCCGGACTGCCTTTACGTACGAGCAGTTGGTCCAACTGGAAAGCAAGTTCAAGACAACGCGCTACTTGTCCGTCTGCGAGCGACTCAACCTAGCGCTAACATTGTCTCTGACGGAGACGCAAGTGAAGATTTGGTTCCAGAACCGAAGAACAAAGTGGAAGAAGCAGAACCCTGGGATGGATGTGAACAGTCCCCCTGTCCCTGCCCCGAGTGGGGGAGCCCTTGGGTCCTTTGGAGGGGGTGGAGGCTACTCTGCCACGCACCACTTGCTCTACCCACACATGGGGACTTACCTAGGGGCTGGGGGCTCATCACCGCTTCTCTCCTACGCATCCACCAACAACGCCTTCTCAGCCCCATACTTCCCACATCTCTCAAATCACAACGCATAGGAAGAATCAGTAATCAAAATATTAAAATAAGTTAAATCAAGTAACAAAATATCAGTAATCAACGGAATCAATGAAACGCTACAACTACAAATAGCAACGCAGTACGAAACACAAACAGCCACATCAAAATGACTAAAGGAAAGGATAAAAGGAGACAGTGGGACACACAAAACCCCTTAAGGGCCCCTTAATCAAAATCATTTGGCAAAAGAAAACCATATTTCAAAAACAACGACCGATTTTTCCTTTCTCTTTTGGAAAACAATTCTGTGAACAGGGTTTTTTTTTTCTTTTTAAAGATAAAGCTTTCCAGCTAAACATTTTTAGTAATAGGCCAATCACAGGGGACAAAACGCTCAACACTATTCCTGATTGGTCAAACATTCTTTCGGGTTTTATTTAATAATTTCAAGGAAAAATATTGAGCTTTTTCCCCTTGGGGTGGGTGAAAGCTTTTGGATTTTTTTCACTTGAGTTTTTTTTTAAAATGAAGGTGATTTAGGTTTAGATCTTGATTGGTTTTTGTCTTGGACGAATTGGTATTTTGAGATACTTTGAGATCTGTTCAATTTCCAGCTCCTGAGACTTTGTTTTGAGTTAAGGGGAGTGTGCCTTGATTGGGTGTTTTTGATTGGTCGGTTGTGTTGTTCCATTGTCCCTTTATCCTTTGTTAGGTTGTCATTTTGTGTTGGTGTTGAATCATTTGTGATTGTACTGCATTGCAGATGCGGTGATTTTGGATTGTGTCTCACCTTTAATGAGTCCATGAGAGAGTAAGGATGATGAACTTTATTTTGCCTCTACCGAGCCCTTGTCCTTCTCATTAGCGAGAGTCATGCGGTGGAAATAAATTTGTTCTTACAATGAAGTGCCAGTGAGGCGGGAACTTTCCTTTTTATTCTCGTCACCGGAGGTTGATGGAGAAAGTTTGTTAGTTGGCTGACGGGAAGTTTAACTCTAATGAGAGACTCCAAGCCGGGACTTTTCCTCATTAAATTCTCACGGAGACTGAGGGTGGTTCCTTGGCATTCAACTTCCCGAGCCACCAGTACCTAATTAAGCCACCTGCCCCCCTCCTGCCCCCCTCCACGGTGGGGTGTTGATAATGAGAAGAGTGGAATTGCCTATTAATAAATGAGGTTCCCCAGAGACCATAAATTTCCCGTAAGGTCCGGGGTGTCGTCAGCCCAAACTTGGTAACCGATGAAAGTGGAGCTGCTTGAGTTCCCCTTGGGGACCCCCGTCCAAATGAAAACTTATCAGGAGTAGTCCCCAACTCATAATTCGAGTCTCTTCGGTGGGGCCCTTTGGTGGATGGACTGAATATTTGATGGAGGGAACCAACCTCCTCCCTCCGTCTGGATGAGGTTGGATGGGTCTCCCGGGAAGGGAGGACTCGGGATTACATTACAGATGTAACGACCTAATAAATGTTAGTAATGGACCCTCAAACAACGACAATCACCCCAACACCCCAACTAAACCCACCCAGACAACCACCAAAGACACCACACACACACACAAGGATCAACTTACTCATTAGCTAAACAACCAAAGAAGTTCCTCAACCAACCACCACCACAACCATGGAATCATTGGAATCCCGAGATACTGCCCGCCACTCTTCACTTACTCCTCACTCTTGCTCCTGTTTGTGAGCGGAAGTGCCCGTCATCAGCCCATCTCGCTTGTTCCTGAGGATGGTTGAATGTTGGATTTGTTTGTGCAGGAGTTTTGTATGTGGCGAGTGAGGTTCTTTTCCTCCTCCGATTGGGTGAAGGTGGGGTGAGGTGGGAGCTTTTAAATTAAAAGGTTGAATTGCTTGGCCCCGGACGGAAGAGTCAATATTTGTTGAGGGAGGCTGAGCCACCGTGGATGGAATTAAGAGTCAGTGAGGCGGCGGAGGTGAGGAGGGGACGGCCCTTTCACCCACTCAACTGGGACACGCTGCAATCCAAGTCCCAATGGAAATCAGTAATGATGGAAACAATTAGTCCGAAACGACAAATTCAATCCAAGAGTTGAGGGAGAGTTGAGGGGATGACGGGCCTTGACCCGGGAGGAATCACAACAGACTCACCCATCAAATCCAAACTAAAAAGGAAGGATTTACGGCCATACAAACTTTATGACTCTGTCACCGGCAAAGAAAAATCTACAGAGAACAAATCTGTCAAAGTTGGTTTCATAAACTTTGTTAGCTTTGAGTTAGTTTGGAGGCAGGCAGGGAAGAGTCGGGACTGACAAATTCCTTTGGTGACAGGTTTCCAACTTCCACATTTGTACTGCACACACAGTCCACAGTGCAGGATTTGAATCGGAAAATCGTTTTCAAGTCAACTATGCTGGAAGCTCATCAGTCAAACAGACGTTCTGCTTGGAGATCCAAATTCCAGAGGAGTCAGTGCAATGGGAGGCTCATTAGGGCTACTAGCTTAGGTTGGTCAAGGGAACTAAAGCAAGGGAGTAATGGAGATGTCACAAAACTAATTTAAACATTGGGTCTCTGGATTGGAAAAGGATTGAGTCACGTGGCTGTTGAATTAATAGGAGATTAAAGGGAAACTAATTGAGTAATGGATTTCACACTCGCCCAAATGATCCTTTCTCCACGGAGCTTTCTCCAATAATCCAAAAACTATTTCCTTCTACCCTACAAATACAAAACCCAACAGACGCCATTCAAAATACAACTTGGAACATACAATATAAAACAAAACAATTCAAAATTAAACAATCAAACAAACCAAAGTTAAAAAATTAAACCTTATACAAAATACAATAATAATTTAGACGAATTGGGCTCAAAATAAAAGTTTTTTTGTTTAAGTGAAGGACAGTTGGTAAAGTATTTAGAATCCAATTAACATTGCGCCTGCTAATTAGGAATAATTTCTAAACATTTTTTGGCAACAAATCATATTTACAGAGCCACTTCACTTATGAATGTTTCCATAAAAAAAAAGTATTTATTTTTAACCTTGTCCTAAAGCGCAATTACTTTTGGTAAAAGTTAGAAAACGAAATATTTCCCAATCTTTATGGAGCATCCAATCAGACGCATTTGAGAAACGGAAAAGTCTGTTCAGATAGGTGTTTGTGGTTAACGATGAAATTAAAAGAATTTTAAATGTTAAAGAAAGAAAACTTTATGGAAAAAGTAAGTTGATTCATCATCCTAAACTTCCTTTGAATCCATTAAATGAAATTAGGGGAAAAACATTTATTTTCACTTGTGTGGGGAATGGGGAAATGTGTGTTGGTGCGGGTGTGTCCATTGGTCGTCGGCGTTTTTGAGTTTTGTTATAATTTAGCGGCTTTGTATTGAGTGTGACTGTCCATCCAGGAACTGATGTGAGGCGTGACCTTTGTAAATCTGTGTCTGCTTTGATGCGTGTCTCCCTTGGCCTGTCACCATGGAGATCCTTTATTCCCCCTTCGGAAGACGTTCCTTTGAGTACTAACCAAGTCCTTCCTTGGGACTAATTAGCCACAATTAGTTGATGTTGAATGAAGGGTCTTGTTTCGGCAGTTCCCTTTGGCCCATTGGATCCTTCTGCTGAGGATACCCATGTGTGTCTCCCAGTGCCCCAACCCCATGCTAATTCCAAGGATGGGACGGTGGAGATAGTGGATTTGGATTGGAATCGTTCCGACCACACAGTGTGCCTCGGATCCTGGGCATTGTTTGTCCTTCCATTAAGGAAGGGCCGTCCTAATCAGGATTTCATTGACGGAGCCATCAGGAACGGAGACAATGGAGAGAGTCAACGAGATCCGCCCCACCCCGGAAGAGAGCTTCAGCCTTCAGCCTTCGGAGCCGAACTGGGTGGGTGTTTTTGGTAATCGGATTTTGTTCCTAATCGGGAGCAACTGTGCTTTCCCCAAACAAGATAAGCTCCCGTCCTCCCTTGCAGAGTGAGGCAATTCAGAGACAATTGACCAAGTGCAACCCCAATTGAATCCCCAGCCACTCAATCCCCAGCAAACACTTTCAAATCAAATCAGTCCTCTCTCAAGCACAAAATTGGACGAGGAGGAAGGGGAGTTTTGGACTGGAGAAAGAAAGCCTGCTGGAGAAGGAAGAAGAAGTGAGTACAGGCATTCACACGTCACCACCACCCCACCACCCACCCATTGGACACAAGGACCAGATTAAGCCCTTCATGCCCTTCAAACCCTCCCTCTAGAACCCACCTACGAGAGTCCAATTAGGCGCTCCATTAACTCTCCTTCCGAGTCCCACCATTACAAGCACAACCAGCGCAGAGTCGCAGTCCGGGCGCAGAGGAGTCGGAAGTGCCACTAGATGGTGGTTCCACTGCTCAACTTAATTACGAATGAGGCTCTCCGCCAGGACCAGAGATTCCTTCAACCGGAAAATGGATCCGCAATCTTATACTAAAAAAAGACCCACCCTCAACCACCACTGTACCAAACACAAGGCCCTTACACACACACACTCACCTTATAAGCTTCGTTTTCCTTGTTCTGGAATCTTTTTGGACGGGCGGTAGCACTTTAGCTCTTCTCACCTCCCTTGAAACCGGTATATGGATTGATCCTGGAGGCGCGTGAATCCATTTGCTGGAGACTGAGAAATCCATTAGAAAAAATCCAGGAGGTTCATGAGAGTTTTTGGCGATTATGTAAAAAGCGTAAATCTCCTTGGGAATGGGAACAGAAGGGAAGGAGGGGAAGGAGTGGTGGATCCCCACCAATAAACAAAGCCACCACCCCACGATGTGGGTCTCTCGATGTCCCTGGTGGGGCCATCACACACTTTCTCTCCATCATCATTTTGGCGGTCGTGATTGGAGCGATGATCCATAATTGATAGGGAGGGATTAGGGAACCTTCCAGCCAACCACTCCCCTCCACTCTCATCAAATATTGAGGTGAGCTCCCCTTCGTAAGCGTAGCAGTAAGGATGCTGGAAAGACGCTTCTCTGGAGTTTCACTCCATTACTTACTCATGGCACAAGCCAATTCCAACATTCCAACCAATGACCACAACGAGCGTAAGGCCGTACATACGAAAGAGAGTCCAAAGTGGAGGTTTATTCCAGCGTCTGCACACCACAAGGGAAATCCACTCTGAACTCAGTCCCTCCATCTACGGGAATGGAATATAGACCCTATAGCTTAGCTTAGCTTCATGAACTTTAAGAAACGTATCCGAACAAGGTAGAATAGAATCTAATAGAATCGATATGATTATTTTATAAAGAGGGATTAATATTAAATTAATTGCGGAGGGGGTGTGGGTGGGTAATACAAATTACATTACAAAGGACACGTTAGGTTACAAAGCGCAGTAACAAAGGAGATCTCCATTTTAAATTTCCAAACTGGATATTACTTTCGTCCCGTCAACCAAGAAACAAAACTTCTTTCTCCTCAAACACCCACCCCCGGGGAGACTTCCAAAAGTACAGAGACCTCCGAATGACCTCAGCACACTTGGAACACTTGCAGCCGTCAATTCATTGGTAACTGCGTAATCACTGCTGACCGCTTGCTCAGCCACAATCTGCAAAAACAAAAGTGTTGCAGACACTGACCTCAATTAATTAATTAAATTAGATAAATAAAAAAAAACTTTTTTTATATTTACCCAATTCCGGCTCCAATGATCAGAGAAAGGAAATTAGAGACGAAGAGCGTGTACATCACTTCCTTGGAGAACAAACTCTTCCCTGCGAATTTAGTGGTCCGAAGGCTTAGATTCGCCTTGCTTGTAATAGTCACCTTGGGCTTCATCCTGGAGAAAGTAAAAAGTAAAAGTCAGAGTTTCCAAATTGAAAAAAATTAAAAATCGCCTACCCTTCGTATTTCTCAGAGTCGCATCGAACAGCAAGATAATTCAGAACCCAGTCCTTTCCTTTCGTTTTACCGACGTCCTGGAATAAAACAAAACTCTCTTCATTGTCGAATACGTCATCACTTTCCATCGTAAACAAGACGTCATATTCTTGCCACGTGGGAATTCGTGGGAATCAAATGAGGATGTGAAATGGATATTGAGAATTAAAACTATATTTGAAAAATAAGGATGCCTGGCTATTATGGGAAATCCTGGCTATTATGTTACGATTTTAGCGTAATTTTACCCTGTTGATGAAAATTCCTTGTAGTTCGTCTTCCCCGTTAGAGAGTTCCGTGTTTGGACTATTTGGAGGAGATTTAGGCCTGAGAAACAAAAGAGCCCTTAATGCCACGCGACCTGGGTTTGAGTGTCAACTTACGACTCGCAACGGGAGTCCCTTCGAGACGAAGCAAGTGACACCCTTGCAGACGAAGGATTGCTTTCCCTCTGTGCATCCCTGAGCATGCGCAAGTACTCTTCCCCCGACGTTGCACCAGTGGAACCGCCAAGCTGAGTCACGCTCATACTCCGAAGGGTCACTGGAGTCAATCGTCCTGGGCTAACGCTTAGATCCACCCATGACTCTGAAAAACAAAAATAAATCAAAACCATTCACCTCACTGCACGCTTTGTTTACTATGTTTGCATTACTAGAAAATATTTTTTTTATCGTTTTTGTATAAATAAATATTTGGTCAAGAAATGAGGACGGAAAGTTGTGCACGCTATTTTGCGCCTCAATTTTATTTTGGTGGGAAAGGTCAATGATCCCTGCCACGAATCCCCGAGATGTCATGCGCTGGAGTGACTGACAGTGACTGACAATGGACGCGATGACCCGTATTTGAGCACTGGTGTCCTTGTGCATTGGTCAGTGAGTCACAGCTGTTGATGTGAGTAAGCAGGAAGTGCGTAGTGGGAAATGACGCCTTACCCGAGAGATTGTCCTCTCCTCCATTTGACTTTGGAGTTGTGGTCATCGTGCGTATTTGTTACTGAGGTTGTCCCTTGATGGCCTTTTTTGATCCTTGTTGGGGGGTACTTTTACTTTTGTATTTGTGACTATTATGTTGATGACAGGAGGAGCGTCCTTGTCCGTTACTTCGTCGTTGCTTGCTGGTGTTGAGTCCCAGCTGATCTGTCATCTCTCTCTGTTTGGGGGGAGAAGGAGTGACGTCGTTTGTTGTGAACTGCGCCACAACAACCACCCAGGACACCCACAAACACAAGGACAATCACCCAATAAGAACAGTACACGACATACACACACAACAAATATACGCTTAAAAATAGTAAATACACACATCAGATACCTCCTAAATTAATGTTCTCTTATAATTAACACTTTTCACAATACACTGAATTTAGTACATAGAAAAAGGACGTTGTACCTATCAGTGTAGCCTGATGGAAGATGACAATGTGTTTGTGCGCAGGAGTTATGCGCAGGAGTTATGCAAAGGTTTCATGCGCAGAATTGATGCAAAGGTTTCATGCGCAGAATTGATGCGAAGGTTTCATGCGCAGGAGTGATGCAAAGGTTTCATGCGCAGAATTGATGCGAAGGTTTCACGCGCAGGAGTGATGCAAAGGTGAGGGGAACCCCTGCCCTCCTCTCCACAACACCTGAACCATACACACTTGGGCTCATTTCCCCAATTCAATTCAATTAATCTTTCAATCAATTAAACGGGTTTAAGTTACAACAATGGTTTATTCTAAAACAAATTCTTAATATCACTTCAATTCTTAACACTAGCGTAATAACTAATCAGATGACGTGTTAGAATTTTTTTTTCCTTCTAAGATAGAAGACTTTGTCCAGGGCTCTTCCTAATGGCATCAAACACAGAATGTTAACGTTTCCCCGTTGAGTTTATGTAGTTGTTGACCTATCAAAAAGGTTAGGTTAGTCTATAATTTTGTGTATGAAATCGACGTTACTTACGAATATTAATATAGCCATAATGGCCAGAGGTTAATGTAGGATATCCCCAGACTGCCTTCCGAGGCCTTTCTCTGGTTTCTCTGCCAAAGGGAAAGTGAATTTTATATGAGAGATCAAAGGAGAGAGGAGCGAATCTCGTCTCTAGGCGACGGATGCCGTGGAGTCAACGATGCCCTTTGACCACCAATGCCCTCCGCCAATAAATCCTCAGTCCTTCTTGTGTTCTTGAATTAGGAACAATCTCTCGTTTATCTTCCTCTTTGACCAGACTCCAGATTGACCTTAGTCTTTCTATGATGGATGGAAAGTAAGCCTGGGTGGGGGTTGGCCCGGGTGGTGGAGGAACGAGACAAAGACTACACATCAAATCATTCAGTGACTTCGTGGAAAGGATAATTTTAACAGCTTCCAAGTCACGTTAACTTGACACACGTTCTACTCAATAACGTCAGTAGAACCTCCAGTACCCCTCGAAAAAACACTGATCAGTTCCGTAGACACACCAATTATAAGGTACGCCCCGGGCCAAGGTCACCACACCCAAGTTAACCCACAAAACGGAGGCTTTTGGGGCCCTTTAATTAATCATCAACCTCTGCTTTTTAAAAACCAGCCTTTACTATTTATAAGCAGAAAATTATTTAGAAAGTATAGGATTCGCTTCTTTTTCTAATTGTGACAAAATTCGAGGAAAACCGAACGGAAAAGTAGAAGGAATTCCTTGGAAAAGTGTACCAGTTTCCGGATTAAAGTTACCAGTTAAAGGTTCATTAATTCTTTTATTTTTTGTTTGAATCGGATTAATTGACTTTTACTTTGGGTGAGTGTGACTTACAATTTTGTATTTGTGGATGTTGTAATTCCCATTGTTGAATTGCCGGTAGTGACAGGTGGTGGGTGACCTTTTGTCCAGCCACAACAAAGAAGCCCCGAGAAAGGTCATTCACCCGACTCCCTGTCTGACTCTCTCTCTTTTTTCGCTCCTCTTTTCAGTCACTCTCCGACTTTCGTCCAGGAAGGTTGTCATTTTAAAACAATTTTCAATTTTCCAAAAACGAGTAA
Source organism: Pseudachorutes palmiensis (assembly GCA_009869845.1). Classification (NCBI taxonomy): domain Eukaryota; kingdom Metazoa; phylum Arthropoda; class Collembola; order Poduromorpha; family Neanuridae; genus Pseudachorutes; species Pseudachorutes palmiensis. The sequence continues at coordinate 59,344 of VNWY01000156.1, read as the reverse complement.
TTTTGAGAGCGATTTGTTACTTTTGAGAAAAGTGCTTTGCAGTCATGCATGCTAGGTAAGGACCAAGGGCTCACTTAAGGCTTATACTTCCAAGGCTCCCCGGACCACATAATTCAATTTTCATCCACAAGTTCTCCATTTTAATCATTTTTCATCCACAAGTTCTCCATTTTTATCCTTTTTAATCCACGAATTCTTCATTTTTATCCTTTTTATTCCACAAATTCTCCATTTTTATCCCTTTTTATCCACAAATTCTCCATTTTTATCCCTTTTCATCCACAAATTATCCATTTTTATCCCTTTTCATCCACAAATTATCCATTTTTATCCTTTTTAATCCACAAATTCTCCATTTTTATCCTTTTTCATCCACAAATTCCCCATTTTTATCATTTTTCACCCACAAATTCCCCATTTTTATCATTTTTCATCCACAAATTTTTATTTTCAAAGGTCAAATACTAATTTCTTCTTTTGTTCTGTCTTTTTTCAGAATGAAGCTGCCAGCGGACGGGACCTTCTCGACCACTGAAGATGAGTATCGCGTTGAGCCCGAAGGGGAACACCCGAATGTCGCTGTCCAGCTTCCTGAAGATGATGACATTGATGAAATGCTGCGTCGCAACTATCCAGCTCAGCCACCCGCTACAGCACCGTCTCCACCGATTGAAGAACCCGACTTCTCTGATTTCATGTGGATGGAACATGAAGAGGAGTTTGACCAAGAGGTAAATAAAATTATAATTGAATAATTTTCCGTCAATTGATTTCGTGAATGGATTAACATTGCTAATTTTCTTGTCAGGTCTTGCAACAACTTGAGGATGAAGACATGATGGCCTACTACTTTGAACAGTATCAAGACTCTCTCGCTTCCCCTCCGAATCCGAACACCAACGCCATCGGTAACGGTCACGGATCTCCGGGGAATACAGCTGGACCTGTCGGCGTCAACCGTGTCACTAGCAGCGGGATTGACGACTTGGCTACCTCCTTCAACCGGGCTCTCACGTTCCCATCCGCTTTCCGATTCAACATTCACGCTCCAGAGTTCTACCCGCGAGGATATCCACACAGCGGCGATGGTCCAGACAAAGGAACTGCCCTATAAGAAGCCTCACCAAACACACACATGAAACGTAAAATCAACTACACACATACAAAACAAAAGTCTATATATCGTGCATAGTCTCTCCATACTTGCTACACAAAAATGAGTAGAAAATAATAATTACAATTGTAATATTGTTGTATGCCCTCCTACCTAGAGAGAACAGTATTTTTATGCATAAGGGGCCCCCTTGGAGTTAATGTAAAGTCATGCCAATCCTCTTAATTTTAACGTTCTTTTAACAAATCATTACAAAGTAATCCCGTACCAAAGGTTTGTAACAGATTCTCATGGGCATTTTTGCACCTTGACCGAATCCGGTTTTTGGAAAGGTTAACTTGATGGGAGTTTGCTGGGTTTACATGTGTACCTTGAATGTAAGCCTTGGATGTCTTTGTTACAACTAAATATTATTTAATTGAATACGTAGCCAACACACTCAACTCAATCAAAAAGGGTCAGAGTATAAAGAATAAATCCAATAATCTCATGTCCAGTTTTATCTTGAAGCACCAAAAAAAGAGTTTCACTTTATTAGTCAAATTTCATAATTCCAATCTCCTTGGTTTAAAGTTTGGAAGTTTGTTAATTTTTACGTAAGAATCCTGCCTTGGGTGGAGGTGCTATGTTTGTGCTTGAGGTAATCGGAGCAGTTGGGTCCATCCCTAGGCGAACTGAACTTAGCTGTGTAGGGTCAACATTAGGTCGTCGACCTACAATCGGAACTGAACCAACTGAAGTAAATGAAGTGGTTGATGAAGAGAGTGGGGGAAGTCCAACTTCAGGATTCCAAGCCACAGGCGACAGGACATTGGTTGGCGGGACTTGGTGCAGAAGAGGCGGAGGAGGAGTACCACAACTTGCAGGAAACGGACCTGGTGAAATAGATTTAGGCGTCTGGCCTTCGACTGGAGTGGAAGGTGAAGTTCGTCCTTCATTCAGCACTTCGTTCAGAATGAGTAACACCGTGTCTTCAGACTCCCAGTAGCAGACATGACTCGAAAGAGCAAATAAGTACCTAAATAAGACAATACAAATAAGTACTTGTATCATGCGCATGCGTCCCGACTCCATTTTCTGTCTCTTCTTACTCGTTAAGGATTTGGTGTGGAGCTTCTTGCAAAACATAATCCACTCTTCTCCCTCCGTTAAGAGCTCCAACCCTCCTCTCCTTATCTGAATCCAGGTAGTTTTCTTCTACTGAGCGAACAGGAAACTGCGAGGCAATTGCATTGTCCACTTCCTCCTCCACTTCTGCCATCCCAGCGAGTTGACTTACGGCTTTGTATGTCATACGAAGAGACTCCATCACTTTGTTCTTGAGCTCAGACCCTACACGGGCCATTGTGTCTTTCAGCTCCAGATGAAGCCGCTTCCGTCCCTTGTGATGAGGAATAAGGACAGGACGAAGATCCAAGTCGGGCTCAATAAGGCTTTCCATACGGTAAGCCACGGGGTCATAGGGGTGGAAGATGTTGAAGAAAGCAGGACAAGTGGGAAGGCGGAATTCAGCACCCAAACTGTCCAATCCTCGCACAGCCACAAACATGGCTGCAAATAAGGGATTAAGTATTAGTTCTATTGTTCTATTATATATTTTGTATTTAATCCTACCAATTGGAGATCCCATGGCGAAGAAAGCAGTTGGTTGGAAATCCAGGACTGGGTAGGAGATGAAAGGCTGACCTGTGCCTGCACTTCCAATTCGATAAGAAACCAGACGAGATTGCTCCGTCTGACCTGGCGAAGACTATCAAATGGCAAGGGTCAGACATGGGTGGATTCCTAATAATATACATTTTTTCTACCCCTAAATCTCCAGCCCCGTCATACTTCTGCTCTCCATCGGGATTAGGACCGGCTAGAATTTCCGGTTGCCGAGTGAGAAGGTCAAACAAAATTAGACTCCCGAGACTGTGTCCAGCCACTGCCACTGAAAGACAGTTGAAAGTTGGATTTCTCTCCAGAAACAAGGAGTACATCCTGCAAAATAAAATTGAATAATTCTAAACAAGTAAATGAATTTGGCCAATCATTAATCTCACCTGTTCATTTCGTTTCCGACAGTGTCCATAATTGTCTAGCGGAAATTAAATAAATAATTAAATTAATTTACATTACATCAAATACTGGAGGAATTTGGTGCATTTCTTATTTTAATTTGAAATAGTTCGAAAAACCTAGGCCCCTTAAGATCCACTATAAAGGGCAAGGGGCCACGGTTTTTTTTTTCAGGACAATGTTTTTTCAAACTATTCAAACTATAGGATACGGAGTGTACCTGACAGTAGACAGGGCTGGTGTAGAACAGAATGTCAAGAAGAGTGTCATTTGTAAAATGTCGGAGTTTCGGGATACTCTTGAGTGTAAGTGGCTTCAACTTTTCGTCAATCCCACCATCCCCATGCAACGCCTGCGTAAGAAATCCTTAATTAGACGCAGCTTGGTATGACATTTTGGAATGGAATGAAATTACATTGTGCCACTGAACCGGAAGATACTCAACACGCCCACTGGTTCCTTTGAAATGTGACTGGAGAAGTTGGTTACTCATCTGCCTAAAATCCTCCACAGTCTCAACCACCGAACGGAATTTGAAATCGCAGAAGGATCCAATTCCATGGACGAGGAAAACCAAATATTCCACCTCAACTGGTTCCCCAGGGGGGACGTGGATTCCTTCCATGCCTCTCTTCACTATCCTCGGACGCAGTTGGCTCTCAGGTACACTTCCCCACTCGTCAGCACTCGCCTGTTGGCAGAAATGAACAAACGAAGAAGGACCTTGGAGCACAACAGCCTCGCCACCTCCAAAGTCAAGACGCCTGTTCCAAATGCCGGTTTGACAGGCATTGGAATATTCGTCCTAACAAACATATTTGCAATCAATTATGCATTTATGAGACTCACTTATTTCTAACTTTTTATTATTGCCCGTTACCTCAATCATGCTGGAGACTTGTTCAGCATAAGGAATAAACTGAGAATCCCCTGGTCCTTTGTAGAACCACGAGCACCTGGAACAAAATTATTAGAAATCTAAACCCATTCCTTCGTGTACTGTAAAAATGCTTTAACTTACCGTTGGACATTTGTAATCTCAGTGTCTTCCCAATACACAGGTTTCTTTACTCTTGTGTCCAGATCCACGTCTTGCCTCCCTCCGTCAACAGACACCAACTGCTTTGAACCTGAAACAAATAAACCCCTTTCAGTTGACACTTTTTCAACTGTCGCGTTTCTGCGTGAACAAACCAGAAAGGAAGGCGTCTTCCAGTGCCTTCGAATCCACGTGTGAAAAGGGCTTCCAAAGCTCGCCGTCCTTTCGGAAGAACCAATGATACGAAACTGGCTTGTAGATTGAATACCCATTGAAAGAGCTAATTCCAAATGGCGCAGGGCCACCCACAGCTGGGGAAAAATTGGTCTCTTGTGGCGGAGGAGAGGTAATGAGTGGCGGCGGATTCCCACTGGATGGTTAAAAAGAATGTAAAAATTAATGGTAAATGGTAAAGCGGCTTTCCTTACGGCTTAACTGGAGATGGTATGAAATTATTTGGTGGGACAGGAGTGAATGTAGTAAACTCAGCGTCTGGTGGTGAGCTGAGTCCGGGATATTTAGCATACATTGGTCGCCCACTTCCCATTCGAAAAGAATTCCCTGCAAGTGACAAAAGAAATGTAAACAAGGAGAACAGAACTTGGTTTCAAAATGTTCTCATTTTGCGCAGAATCAGAGAGAGCGACTCCACTGCCATTCTTTGTCGTCGTATTGGATAAGTTTGTGAGAAAATTGCAATGGACAGTTACCATGACCTCCATCTCCAGCCACTTGACTTGTCGGTGGTTGCTGAGGGGGGCTCCATGGGGTGCTAGTCGGAGTATAAACATGTTGTGATGTATGCCATGCATGCGGTTGAAATGTCGGTGCTGTCAATGGGATGGTTGGTGGTGTCAATGGGATAGTTGGAGGTGTCAATGGGATGGTTGGTGGTATCAATGGGATGGTTGGTGGTGCCAATTGGATAGGCTGTGTAAATGGAACGGTTGCTTTCGTCAGCGGGATGGTGGGCTGTGTCAATGGTATCGATGGTTGATACGTGACGGATTGGTCATTTGCATCGGATGAGGTTTCTAGCCTTGGTGTTTCTTCGAAAGAAGATGATGAAGATTCATATTGTTGAAGGAAAGCTTGTTCCGGTGTGTCTTCATCTCCCAACAAGTCGATTTCCGACGTTTGATCTGCTAATAGAGAAATAGCAAAAGTTTATTGTTGGAAGTAGTGCATGAGAGGGTGGTTAATTCCTCCCTCTTGTACGTGACTCAGTTCGGAATGAGGCTGGGTTGATGAGGATTGTCGTTTGAACCGGAAACTGGTTTGATATGGAGTTTGGGGAATGGATTCCTAATGCCTAATTACTCTGAGATGGTCCATTAGGAGGTGAGTCTCACTTCCCGTCGTCTTGCGACACTTCCTCCACAGCGACATCCAGGATACCTCATTCACACCCCGACACAGCCACAACAAAGATCCAATCAACAATCAACAAGAGTGCCTGGAACCAAACCACTTGATTGATCCCAATTCAACAATGAACACACTGGTCACTCTTCTTCTGCTCTTCCTCTTCCGGTGGTCGCTGGCGGAGGAGCGGAAAACAACAACAGGAGAATCAGGAGGCCAAACCCACACGATCAAATTCCCGGAAGGATTCTCCGTGGAGACACCAATTCCCCATGAAAAGGTTTCACCAGACTTACTTTTCATTTCAGTATTATTTTTCTAAACTTTAGAATTGCATAATTCCTTCGCATTCTCGGTTGACTCATTGTTGACTTTGTTTTCTTGTTTTGCAGGAAGGGAATGAAACCCTGAGTTCAATGGAAGGAAGGCACTCTCCTTTGGTAAAGCGAACGATCTACCCAGGAAGTGACGTAAGCCTATTAATTTTCAGAAAGGTAATTAAATGCAAAGTCACTTGCTCATTAGCTGGAGTACGGGAGGCCAGGGCCATTTTGCTACGATCGTTATGTCACTGGGAACTGCCGGTATCGCACTGACCCAGAATACTGCTACCAATACGAGTGGAAAGCCCATGCAATTGTACAGAATTCCGGTGGTAAGGAATGAACTCCGCTTCTCGGTTAGGATTCTAAAGATGCCGCCAAACAGGAGGGCACACACACTCCCTTCCTGTCCCATCTTCTCGATCCAGTATTTCCTAATCTTGCTACATCTAAAACTGTCTCATTTTCATTTGCCATTTACCCTCAGACGCCTAGGATTGCTAAATGAACTCAATTAACTTAAAATTCAACGTGTCATGCTCAGGTGCAATTGAGTCAGACCCTCCTGGGCTCCACGTCGACCCCGGAAATCAGGAAAGGGTCCGAGTATGGGTGCAAACTTCGTGCTGTACAAGCTTCGTTAAATTCATCAGCGACTTCAACGCATGCGTCGTGGACGTCAGAGGTGAGACGGAGGCTTATAGCAGAATGTTGTCATTTAAATCTTTTCAATTGAGCAGAACTCCAGGGCCTTCATCCGGCGGAGATTGCAGGGATTGTGATTGGCTGTCTCTTCATTTTGATCCTCCTCATTGCTGCTGCTGTTTTTCTTCTGAGGAAACGAAGTACGGGGGTGGCAACTGTGGAGGTAACCCCACCTCCGCCACCTCAGTCCCACCAGGTCATTCACTCTACCTCCTCTACATTCCAGAATGACTGCCAAGTGAAGTCCTATGGCTACAAACCGAGGAGTGGACCCGTACATTCAGCCAGAAATACTTGATGCAGAACAATGAAAATCAATTGAGTTTTACACCTGGTTTTATACCTGGTTCCTAGTACTCCCTTCGTCTATCCTTTATAATAGTTTGATTAAACAATTAACTTATAAAGCTCCTGCTTACCAATAATTTGAGTATTTTCCCAATTCAACCTTACTGGGTCACGCCAATGAGGAAAATTGTCTTTAATAGACGATTTACCTGTAAGGAGTTCTACAGTTGTTGGTAAATGAAAGGTTGGTGGTGGAGTAGGGCTTCGAACCGGAAAGGTTAAGAGGTCATCCGGCAGAAACGCATTGAGCAAAGTGTTAACAGCTGGCTTGTTCTCACCCCGGATTCCGCTCATTCCATCAGCCATGGTTTAGTATTGAGAATACCCGCTGGTTCTGCTGGAGTAACCTACAACAATTATCGGTCATCACCTACACTTGTCAAGTAAGTTAGTTTATGAAGTAACTAATTTAGCCAGTAACATACCTTTTGATTGTTGACTGACGCTGCTGTTTGTCCGCTGCAATAAAGATGTCGTGCCCAGACGAGCTGAGATAGTAGACAGAGAGTGCCAATGCCAAGTGCCCTTAGTCTTGACTCCTGAGTCCCCTTGGTCAACCAGATGGATTCAGTATGACATCACAATAAGAAACCCCAATCTAGGTCAAGAACAATTGGAGAATGGTATGATGACATGGACAGATGGGAATGGATTACAATACAGTCTGGCACACTCACTAATATTAAAATTCAACCATTTATTTACAATAATAACAAAAAGACTAATTAGTGCCTGTGACACTCATTTGTAAAGCTTTTCTTTTAAATTAAATTTAAATTAAATTAAAACACAAAAGAACAAAAGATTTCAAAAATGTAAAACTTAATCTTTTAAAAGGAATGCAATACAAATATCAAGATTTATAAATGTAATTTGACCTCTGATCACCATTTTATCACCAAAATTCAAGTTAACATATAACTATTAAACTCAAATTATTTTTGGCACTTCCAGCAACATCAGTGGGAACGAGTTACAATACCAAAATATAAAAAATAATCTGATATTTTTCTTTTAATTAGCATTAAAATAATTTGAGTTAGAAGAAGAAAATCCTTTTATTAACTTTAAATTACAATTTTTAATATATTCAACTTTATATTTTTAAATAGAAATGCCCCTATTTAAAAATACATTTTTTGAAGACAATCCAAGTAAGTAGTATAAGAAATCCTTGTTCAAAATCTAAAAACCTTTATTCAAAATGAAGGTTTTTAGTTTTTGATTTATAATAATTGTTTGCATTAGTTAAGTTGAATTCATTGGATTGTATCGTGGTGTGCTAGACTGGAATTATCATTTGGAAATACAAGCTGACCGGTTTTATAATAGGGGCTAGTTGCAACATGCGAAATGTCCTTGTGCCAAATTTAAAAAATCCCAAAACAGCATTTGCTCCAGGCCATGCATGCATTCATGCACAGAGAGAAAGCACATGGAAATGCAGTCATGGCACTGCATCCATGGAACTGACCAATGGGAGTTTAGAGATTCTCTGCAGGGCTCCCTCACCGGTGATGCAATAGCACGCACAACTGGAAACAAAATGACATTTAAAGAGCATGAAGGTCGTTTTCCATAAACAATAATGACCATTAGTTAAGTAGTCTTGGAGTAAATATTGTTATAAGTTGGCCCTTTTAACCCTCAACAGTCAAGAGTTTTAGGAAGGAAAAGAAATTGAAGAGGGTTTGAGATTTGAGGGCAATAAACTAATACCTAACCTTGTGTCATCTCAAAATGCAAATTCCAACAATTACTCTAAATTAACAAATATTCATGGTCGTTGATGGAAAATGACCAGTATGTTCTCCTTGCATTTAGCAAGCTGTCCTTTTGTAACAAGCAGCAGCACATTTGACATTGCATTGATTGCATCGGTGGTGGAACCCACTGTGTATGTTTACTGATTTGATGTTCATAAAGGAATCAAGATAGCGTCTGTTCCAGGCGCCCCTTCCATTTTCCATCATCGTGTTCTTGACCTTTCCATTTGAAACTTGTACAAGGAAGGACCAATTGGAGGGGTTGGAAGTTACTATGCTGCTTAAAAGTCTACTAGGTTGCATGGTATAATTTTAGTTTATTAGTAGAGGGATTAAGACGACTGATTCCATGGAGCCAAACTGGATAGAGGCGATGTGGGACTTGTATGTGAAATCTTTGCTGTGGGGTGTTTGATTATTTGAGCCGGGACCACTGCCAATCATCCACTCCTAATAATTCCACTCGTCTCCAGACAAAAGGTAACCTTCATTCAGTTCATTCTTTCTATGCCATGATTCAAACCTCAGTTGTCATTTACTAGTTGGACCGAAAGGCTGTCTTCCGGAGTAACCTCATACTCCCGTCCTCAAGGGACATCCTCCTTTGGTAGTTAGTTGTACCAAATCAAAGGTAAGAGAATTATTACATTCATTTTCAATTGACACATTGATTCACTAATTACATTCCAAATGGAGTCATTCACCCTTTGCCCTTCTGGTCTCAGACACCAAGGAAAGGTAATGTGAGACCGATGTAAGAAAGAAACATGGCATCCTTATGCGTCCAATGCTCCTTGCTACTTGAGACAACTCAGATTACACAGACTAGGCTAGCACGAGGCTAGCACCATTGTTTCAATACCAAAGCTAGCCGGATAGGTTAAAAAGTGAGAGATACTGATTTCCATTGACTCGGGGGTCTTTTAAGGGGGTAAAACATCCAGTTGATGGGTGTCTGCATGTCTTTTGATCCAGTTGATACCCATCAAATTAAGGGGGTAAGAATGCGCAGATTTTGTCAAATCAGGCGACGCAACTTACAAAATCTGCCCTTCCTTATTCCTTTTATTTGATGGTTACACACTGGATCAAAAGACATGTAAATTACACTCATTAAATGAACCGACTTTTTACCAACTCAGAATGCCCCTTCGAATGTCAATGCCATGAGAACTAAAGTTTGTATCATACGCCTGTAAAGTTTAGAATTCTTATCATACAGGTGAAACATAACTAACCTTTCGTGTTTCAGGTCATTGGAGGTCATTGTGTGTTAGCATAAAATTGTCCCCCTGATGATGATGGATGAAGGAATGCTGGAGCTGGACCTTATTCAAGACGATCCGGTGGTCCAAGACGAAGGAGTGGAGGAAGTTGACATAAATATGAGGATGGAAGAGGAAAAGGGATCCATCAATCCGTTATTCATCCCACACGTAATTGATTATTCATGATTCACTGAACTAAAGGTGGACTTATGTTAATTTGTTCTTATCTTTGATGATTGTAGATTTTGACAAAAGTCTTGGATTATGTGGACGTTGATGACTTGATGAATTGTCAGAAGGTTTGTCAAAGCTGGAAGCTGGAGAGTCGTGCGGCAATCCAACGCAGATATGTGGTGAAGTTTTGTAACGTGGAGGAGCTCACGTCGTACATCAATAACTTTAAGAACGCACCGGCCGCAGATTTCGTCCACTCCATGTTTCATTTTCGGCGGTTGTCAAAGTATCCTCCTGCATTCCCAGTTGGAGTTGGAGGTCAAAACTACAATCCGGCATACTTGTCCGAATATCATGATGCGATCCTCCTGTTTTTTCGTACATTTGGGAACCGAGTTAGGATGCTTGAATTCGACACTGATTTCGATATTCAGATTCAAGACCTCCGCACAATCTTGCAAAATCTCACAGAAAATTTGGAGGCTCTTTCTCTCTCGGTGAGATACAGGGTCAATAGTTTCTTCCTCCAAGAACAGCCATTCTACAAACCGAAGTTAACGACACTTAGCCTCAGGTAAAACTCTAAAGAATTATCATTGCTCTCCGTTGTTAATTGCAATGTGACCCTTTCATCTGTCTCCCCCAACTAACGGATCATAATTTTTTATTGTGTGAAAAAAGGTCTGATGCACAGATGGTCCCACTCTCACTGCTCCGAGATTTTTTCACAATGGCTCCGAACCTGGTGAAGTTGACCTGTCTTCCGCTCTTCTACAACCTGAAATATTTCACAAAACGCCCAACCGTTGAATCATTGGATATTGCCCGTGTTCTGTTTCACATGGTAGTAATGGCCCCAGCTCCACCACCATTGATGCACTTGAGCAATTTAGATCTCAATTTGCAATTGACGGATAGCGAAGTTCAAGGGCTCATTGGCAGGGGGCTTCCTCTCAACTCCATCACAGTGGGGCTCTGCGCTGATGTCAAGACATCCACTTTTACGATGCTCATGAACACGTGGAGGAATACTCTGGTCAGAGTTGCAATCAATTTTCATTCAAATTCACCAGCTGCAGCGTTCAATCGCTACAACTTTCAGCTCAGTAAACTTCGATATTTGTCCTTGTGTGGATTCAAGGGCTCAGTTGCATTCACCAAGAACTGCCCTGGTACGGTACACCTAAAACATAAAGCTTCATTTATATCCATTTCAATTTACATGTTGTTGACTTTCTCAGAACTGAAGACGTTGATCATTGCAAGGTGTGGAACTTTGGCTGATACTTTCCCGCTTTATGACGGTGTCCCGCATGATTTGGAAGAGTTGTTTTTGCGATGGGATCCGCTCGAGGATAGCGACGTCGTGCATAGAATTACAAGGCTCTTTCCGAAGTTGAAATCATTCTCAATGCGGAAGGGAAATGACTCAGTCCTTCAAGAAATCTATTTGACGATGCCATTCCTCCAAAACCTCACCATTCTGGAGGGTGGGTTCACAGACCAGGGGATGACCGGGATTGCTGAAATCGTCTATAAAGATATCGCTGAAAGTGGGAGTATGACCTCGGTCGACCCTGGGAAGCTTAGAACAACCATGTGCATCGGCACCCTAAGCAGTAAGAGTTCAAACCTGTTAGATTTTATACAAGATTTTTTAAAGAAAAAAAAATCTTTTCCTTCAGATTTGCGAAAAATACGCCTCGAAAGTAGTCAGATTACCGATGTTTCCGTTTTCTTGGGGATTGGCTCGTGTACTCAACTTGAGCATCTTCAGCTGGAGTGCCCTTTGGTATTATTACATGTGGAAATTCCTTACTGTATATACAAACCTAATGATGATTTCTTTCAGGTAACTGACTTCTGTCTCTGGCGTATGTTGAAGTTCCCAAAAATCAAGAATCTCAATCTTGTTTCCTGTTCTGGAATCTCTAAAGAGGGCAAGTTGAAATTGAAAGCCGAGTTCCACTCTCAGGAACGATTTGTCAACTTTGACTTTCCAACTACGGATTATGTTGTCGAACAAAGTCAGCGGATGCTGCTCGTAATGCCAGGTGATAATGAGCAATGTAGTCAATGAATTCTGCTCTCTGAACTGAAAAACTATAATGTTTTCCCTCTTGTATTTAGATTTACCACTGCACATCCTTCGTAACATTGGGGGAGCAGAAAACAACGGGCAACAGCAAGCCAACGGCGGCGATGCAATTGTTCAGCAGCCACCTGCAGCTCGCCCGCCTCATCTCGTCCCTGCAGCTCGCCCGCCTCATCTCGCCCCTCCAGCTCGCCCGCCTCAAATGGACGACCCAGACTCTTCTGACGACGACGACGACGACGACGATTTCAGAAACCCACCAGAAATGTTGAATCGTCATTTTGAAAGGGATCGCAATCATGAGCGACAACGTCGTCAGCCAGGGATCCGAGGACGTGGTGTGAACCACATGCGACATGAGCAGCTAGATATAATGTTCTTCGGAGAACCTGGCTATGGGGATCAGCGTCCTGGTGACAATGTAGCTCCACCGGCAGCAGCAGTCGTCGATGCAGCACCACCAGCAGCAGGCCATGAAAGAGCGGCCCAGAGACGACGCCAGGTGTTGAACGTGCCAGCGTGGTTTGAGGGCGGAGGGGACCGAATTGGATTTAATCCCAATCTTCCTCAAAATGTTTACCGTGGTGGTCGATTGGGACGTCGTCACATAAACCAATACCTTTATGGAGGACCGCTGCGTGCAGATCCAAACCGTGGGTTGCTTCGGAATGATCCACTCTTATTACGACCCGATAATTCCGAATACCCGGCTCCAATCCCACTGGATTTGCAATTCCTGGATGAAATCGAGAAGAGAATTTGAAGAGGGTTTGGCAGTTTCGCTCAGCTTTATTTTTGGTCTGTTCACCGAAATGAATTGTAATATTTATTGGTCAAAATTGGGTCTTGAGGTCCAATTAATTAATTCCTTCTGTTAGATTGACCACATTACTTCAAATGCATGATGAATTTAATAATATATTTACATTTTTTATAATGTAATTAATATTATTGCATATTTATTAAAGCTGTCAAATAATTACAAAATGTCGTCAAGCTGTGAATCCAATTTACTTAGTTTAGTTTAAGGTCAAGGTAACGGCAAAGGTCATTTGTTCTCTTAAACCTTCGTTGCCCAGTGGAGTTTGGTGACGATGTCCAACACTATTGGCCTGACTCCGTGACACCGACACCCCATGGACACCTACTTACTTACCATCGCATTACATGTCATATCCATCCTGCCTTGCCTGCTGTCCAGACAGACGACAGGTCACCATCATCATCCAGACTGTCAACTCTGTACAAGGTCAAACTGACAGGTAGGAGACTCAACGAACAGTCACTCTGAAGCAGCGGCACTCGGACCTTGACTGGACACATTCCTCTCTCCATCCTCCAATCAACTCAACCCGAGATCTACACTGAAATGGTAATAACCCCAAATGACCTCAGAACTGGTGTTTCTAAGCATTTTCTATGTCTTACTCCAGGCATCAAAAGCTACATTCGAGTCAATGTCTCGTCACTTCTCTCCAGTGAACCCTGCCTACTTTCCACATCTGACCCTTGTCCTCCTTGGGTTTGGTATCTTCTTTACCGGTTGGTTCTTTGTCTACGAGGTCACCACAACAAAGAGCGGAAGAGCTCTTGTGAAGGAGCTGATCTTTGCCCTGGTAGGGGCTCTCTTCATGGGATTCGGCCTTCTATTCCTGCTTTTATGGGTAGGAATATACGTCTAACAACCATCCATCCACTATAAATAAAACATCTTTCCAGCACACAACACCTCATTTATTCTCTTCAGCTTCAACTGCCTTTAATGTAAAGGAGTCATAACGAATTTGTTCAATCATTGTGAGGATTTCAGTCTCAATTGAAAGCTGATGATTTCTTTCTTCAGTCAGGAGTCAGTTGATGCTGAGATTTTCTTTGACATTGTCCAGCTGCGCTTTGGTTAGGAAGAGGGAGATTCCTAAGGGGTTAAAAGGGCATGACTCTTTTGTACGGGTCTTGTACGGTCTTCGATTCAACTTACCCTGGATACACTGTGGAAGAAGTTCTGGTTTGAAGGTCAATTTAACTTCTTTTGCCAGTTCCGCTGGGTTCTGGGCTTGTTTGAATTCCTTAATCGCTCGGATGAATTTGCTGTAGTTCTCTTTGCTCAAACTCATTTTCACCTTGATTCGTATGAAATTGACAAAATTGAAATTGAGAACTAACTGGAAATAATGGAAAAGCCAACGCTCACCCATTGCCAGAATTCGGAAGGTGAAATGAAACAGGTAAGCTGATCCTCATCATTTTTCGCCCCGTCTATCATGAGTTGTTCTCGAGTGTCACGACTGGAAAACTCCCGAGTTGTTTTGATGAGTTTAATTCTTTTCGGTGCCTGCCGTACCAATTCCACCTTTTTCTTCACAACTTTTCGCAGTGGCAGAGGAGGAAGGGCAGATGGGGATAAGAGGAAGGGTGGAGGCTCAGTCTTCTTGTTGTAGAGATTGGCCAGTGAAAAGCCCTTTGCACTTGTAGTGGGTGTTGGCTGCCTCGTGGGCGCACCCTCCTCCTTTTCATAAAGATCTGACAGCTCTTCAACTGATGTGTCGTTGAACAAGAAACTGCCAGTGGAAGTAAACTTCGAAAAGTCAACGGGCTCCTTGTTCACCGGTTTTGGCCGTGCCTCTGCTCTTTCCTTCTGTAAATGAAGATTGGAGCAATTACTTTTTGATCGCATTAAATTTAGAAAAGAAAATATTAAAATTGTTTTACCTGAAGTGATGTTCCGAAGAATTTGGCGACGCCTGCTAGTCCCTTGTTAAAATTGTCATACGACTCCATTCGTCCCACCACCCATTGCGAGAGACCATTTTTCACTTGGAAGTCTCCACATCTCGCATCACAGAAGAGAATGGCGCCATAGTCATGCGCATGTCGAATGATTCGACCAACTGCTTGATTCAGAGCTCTCACTGCTTCCAATTGGTACCAGCACCGACCGTCAACCCTCTAACAGAAATTACAAATTAAAACCGCAGGCTCCTTTTTTTAACCTCCATTTCCTCTTATTCTTACCAATTCACTTCCCCTTCTGACTTTCTCGTCGAGGTAGCTTTTCTTTGCAAGAACTTTTGGGTCCATGGCCGGTGCATAAGGAATCCCGGTAAGGATTACAGCCCTGCCGTAGTCATCGCTGAAGTCAAGTCCCTCTGAAACTTTACCTCTGCAAACAGCCATGAGACAAGCACCTCCGTTTCGTACTGCAGTGTAGTACTCGTCCAAGATTAGCTTAAGAGATTCTGCACCACGTGCTTCCACAAGGACTCTCTGTAAGTTTTGAATAAAGTAAAATCGGGTTTATTTATGGATTAATTTTCCCAACCTTGGCTGCCTGGATGCTGTCCATGATCCCCGTATTTCTCCATCCCTTGAGCGCAGTGTCCATGACTCCATAAGAAGGGAAGAAAACAAGGGTCCCTCCAGGAACTATTCTCACAATTCTGAGGATGGCTTGACCCAAGTCATCGATGTATTCCTGTTTCTCCCGATTCTCAAAGGTGGAAGTGAGAGTGACCCCCTTTGGACCAACTTTAAATACCCCTGCGAAAAGTTGATTATCCTTGATGATATGCGGATTTGAGAGTTCAACTGGAAATGGGATGGAGAGTTCTTCTCGAAGAAATGGGAGTGGAGAAAGCGTCCCACTTGCCAGTAAGATAGAACGAGGGCCAAAACGACTCAGAGTCTCCAGTCTAGA
The DNA here is from genome assembly GCA_009869845.1 of Pseudachorutes palmiensis. Taxonomy (NCBI): domain Eukaryota; kingdom Metazoa; phylum Arthropoda; class Collembola; order Poduromorpha; family Neanuridae; genus Pseudachorutes; species Pseudachorutes palmiensis. Next base: position 43,392 of record VNWY01000156.1, on the reverse strand, counting down.
TACACAACAAAAGTAAATTTTTTTTTATATCCCATATTAAACTAAACTCAGAATTTTAATTTTACCCAACTGCAGGATTAAAGCACCAGAAATTGAATACTTTTGGAGGCTTTCCTTCAGTGACTCTCCAGTCCCTTCGAGACTCTTTCCGCACTTCCAGTTCAATGTAGACCTAAACAAACGTGCCACACTGTGAATTGACCTTTTAAATTGCTTTGAACATTACCTTGTATGACTCTCCAAATCTCTTTACGTGTGAGCTTGTGCCAAGAACCCGAAGGATTGACCCAAACTTGTCACACCCAGTAGCCTCCACGCTCTTCCCACCCAAGAAAGTACCCACGAGGTCAAGCTCTGCTGTAATGCGAGGAACCATTTGGGAGGAAAAACCAGAGCGGGCAAAAATCTCCAAGAATTTCTCAGCTCCCATCAAAGTCCCCTTCGTTGAAGCCTCGACCTTGTCGAATTCCTCTTCTAGGGTTAAAAAATTCTGTTTGAGGCGAAGAACTATGTGGAGAGAAAGTTGAAGGGACCCAGCTGAAGGCCGTTTTTCCTCCGTTCCTGTTTCCTCCAGGTCCTTTAGTTCATGAAGTGCCTAATGAGGAGGGAAAACTGAGCAATGACATAACAGTGCGACTTATTGATTCCTTACTCTGCTGAGTTCAGCTATTACACTGGCGATGAGAGTAGATTTGATCTCAAATGAAACTGCCTCTTCACACAGCTTGGGAATATTGTGCCCCTCATCCAGAATAATCACAGAGTTCTAAAAAGAAGAATTCAAAGCAAATGAACAGAAATAAACAAAACTTGGAGTAAATGTTCTCTGTGATTTCTTACATTTAGGTCGATACCGTGTGAAGATCGAATCTTCGGATCGAGAATGTAGTTATAAGGCATGAAAACGATATCTGCGTCCTTGACCATCTCCCGTGACATAAAAAACGGACAGAACTTCCCAAGCTTCCCTTTCTGGACAATGTCTTCAATGTCTACAACAGACTTCTCCCTCCTCCCAATCATTTCCTCCTTCCGGCTCTGGACGTTGTTGTGGAAAGAACAGATACGACGCTGGACTTTGGCATGACAGGCCATGATTTTGGCAGCAGAGTTCTGTATTCGCTGTACTTCTTCGTGAATGCAGAGGTGATCCCTTGATCCAAGGACGACTCCTTTGACGTCCCTGTAGTGTGAGCGTTTCAACTCTAATACTGCCTGCGACAACTGGGAATGTGTCCGAGAGGCGTAGATGATTTTGGGTGGCTCTAAACATTACAAAAACTTTGTAAATACAGCCTAATTGATGTTTTAAGGAAGGATGAATTACCAAATGCGGCTCTAACGGCGTTGCTCGACTGAGCTGGTAGTTGAACATCAGCACTTTTTACCATTAACCGATATGAGATTCTCTCCTTGACCTGCCATGCCAGGGCAGCACAGAGAAGTGAAAGCGTCTTCCCTGTCCCCGTGGGGGATTCCAAAAGTCCATTGCAACTCTAGGAAATAAAGAACAGTCCAATTACTTTTAATCCTTGCGATTAGTTGTAGTCTGCTTACCGTCTTGATACATTGGACAACCTTCTTCATAATATCCTTTTGAATCTCATAAGGCTCAAATGGGAAATTGATCTCAAGGTCATCGATAGGGACGACACGGAGACCGCGAGACATGGCAACGATGATGACAGGTTCTGAAAGCAGAATATTCACAAGGTGAGGTACAGTTTACTCGGAATTCATGGAAACTTCAAGCAATTACCTTGTTATGCAGTTCAGCAGTTCTCGCTGTAATTAATCAATTAACGATACTTCGACTATAATTAACCACAAGGGAGTATAAAATGTTAATTGGAATTGAAAGTCCGAATTCCCTCAATGGTCTTGGTCTCCCTAAAATCCACACTTTTTGACCAGTTGGAATGCCTTCACCTTATTCTCAATTTCTTCGACTCGTCAAAACCTTCATGGTTGGATTTCTTGTTAGTCTAATTGAATAGATTTGTCATAATTGTTTAATTAGTTTTGAGTGTAACAATTTTAATTGAATTAATTGTCAATTAAAAGAGAAGAAAAAGTCAGCGTTTTAGAGAGTCCTAGAGCCCAGGTTCTTCCTTTTTCTCCCGTTCCATTTGCCGCCACTTATCCCTCCTTTTCCCACAATTCCCCAGCATGAAACGGTGACATGTCGCCTGGTGACATCCTCACTCCATTTCATCTAATTGTGTAGTTTTAGTAGCCAATCATAAAGCTAATGGTCAATTGGTAATAACCCATGGTAATTTTCATCCCCACAGGAGTATATAAAGAATAAAAAAAAGTAAATGAACTGAAACAGACTGGAATTCATTTGCTGATGACCTTATTGACCTCCTAGTATGTTCTTCCTACCCTCCTGAGACCCTGTCCAGAGAGGACAGGCACCTTGTTCCAAGGAATACAACTTCAGCTAGTGGAGCCACGCCTTGATCCCCAGAGAAACTTGCCGTTGGACTTCGGATTGACGCCACTTCCGGATGGATGGTTTGAATGTTGGAATGGAGGTGAAGGTGTTGGTCTTGGGATTGAGTCAGTGGAGGGGGGTTTCCAGAGTATCAAAAACCACACTGGAACTTCCAGGATAATCTCCAAGTGCCACCTGAAATGGAGGATCCTCCAGTTGGAACTTTAAAGACAAAGTGCTTTCCTCAGAGACAATTCTCCATAAAGTGGAGCATCCATTCAATCCGGAAACGTGGTTAAGTAGCAGCATTCCCAGGCGAATCCAGGACCAGGGACAAACGAACTGACACCGTCCAACCAACGCAAATTGAGGATTCGTCCCAGGAACCAATGGCGTGCTGGCAACACTTTGCACACACGAAGCTGACAACGGAGACTGCGTACTAACCACGCCATGTTAGAAATGTCTATTTTAAATATTTTAGAAATAAGTTAATGAGATTCACACTTTATTGAATGTTTTGTACATTCGGCGAAGCACTTTTATTCGTGTCTATTGATGCCGTTATCAAGAGAATACAAAATGTTTTCTCGTTCCAATTTACCAAATTATCCTTCATTCTTAACAATACTAATTCTGCACTAGTTCGGCACTACTCTGCCAACTTTTGATCCAGCTAAACGAACAAACGAATGGGATCCAAACAAAACAAAGTCAACATTAACACAAAACTTGTGGTTAAAAAGATGCTGAAAATAACAGTAGAAAGGTTAACTTCAATTCTTCATTGAGAATTATTAAGACTAAAAGTGAAACTTCATTCTGCCAGTAACCACCAACTCAACAGTGCTTGTAAAACAACTAAAAAAAGAGCAACAAACGGGCACAGAATGGTCAAATATATACAAATTACAGATACACTCCAATCAAAGCTCACCAAAGGAAGGAACAAGAACATTAGAAACAAATCGGATCTGAAACTCAACAGTTTCAAATTAAGATTTTAGTTATAAAACATTGGAATTGGATTGAAAGAGAGTGAGGAATAAGCTACAAATTGCTTTGAAACTTTGTTGTTATCTTACAAGTGGAGGGACGTGAAGATGTTGATTCAACTCCACTGGAGGAAGAGCCCTTTGCCCCATGCATTGTCCCTGATGTCCCTTCAGTGGGTCTTTGCTTGTTCCTGTGCCAACAAACACCACTTGGTCTTCTGGTGAGCCTTCAAGTTACTTCGATCACTGAAGCTTATGTTGCAGAAGTTACATTTGAAAGGTTTTTCCCCAGTGTGGATCCGAGCATGTCTAGTGAGGTGATGCTTCCGTCTGAATTCCTTGTTGCAGACTCCACACTTGAAGTCCTTCTGATCAACATGCGTCTTCTTGTGCTCACTCAAAGTGGATGCTGTTGCGAATTCCTTGTTGCAGAGGTCACAGTTGTAGGGTTTTTCCTTCGTATTTTCCTTCGTATGGACCCTGATGTGGTTCTCCAAATGTTCCTGTTGCCTGAACTCCTTTCCGCAGAAATTGCATGGGAAAGGACGTTCCTTGGTGTGTCTGCGCATGTGGGTGTTCAGATGTTCCATGGTGAATGCTGAATGGTTACAGAATGCGCAAGGGAACTTCCTCACGTTGTTGTGGAACTTCATGTGCATATTCAAGTCCCCCTGCGTGGTCAAGTCCTTCTGGCAAACCTCACATTTGTAAGGACGCTCCTTCGTGTGTCTCCAGCGGGTATGGACAAGCAACTTGTCAGCGGATGGAGCAGCGTATTTGCATATCTTGCACATGAATGGACTGACCTTCGTGTGGGTGACCAAATGGGACTTCAATTCTGAATTGGTTTTGAACTTCCTTTTGCATGTGCGGCACTTCTTGAGTCCAATCTTCGTGTGACCTCGCAAGTGGATCGTCAGTTTGCCTTTTTGTGCAAACGTTTTTGTGCAGTTTGGACACTTGAAGGGAAGAATCTCACTGTGGATGACAATGTGACGCTTCAGTTTGTCTTTCGTTTTGAATCCCTTGGTGCAATTGGGGCATTTGAAGGGACGAATTCCACTATGATTGAGACTGTGAATCTTCAAGTCTCTATTCCTCCTGAATCCCTTGTGGCAAGTGGGGCATTTGAATGGTTTTGCATCAGAGTGGACAACGGAGTGCTTCTTCAATTCCCCTTTTGTCTTGAACTTCTTGGCACACTTTGGACATGCGTGGTTCTTCTCAACTCCTGAAGACGAGCCTGCATCCGCCATCTTGTCTGCAAGAAAACAAGCAATTATGAGCAAATAAAAACCGCGTCGCTTAACTGTCCTTTTAGCCCTGATTTTGGTTATACTTTTCTTACAAGTTAGTTAAATCTTTCAAAGAACGAAGGAAAATATTATACCTTTCGTCTATTGTCTGTTTTCCTCACTGTCCAATTGAAATTCTGCAATTGTCTAGCGGTTGAGTGACTTTACGTTTCCTTCAGTCCCTTCAGTTGCCTCTGCTGGATTGGCCACGGTCTAAATGGACACTGACACAGGAATACAGCCACGGAAAGACAGAACAGAACCACCCTTGATTGGAGAGATGAAGAGGGAGTGATGGCCTTAGTCGACCTTCATCTGACCTTCCGTCCACCTTGACTCTAATTTAGAAGTCTCCTTTACTTTTACAAGAAAAAGAGCTTGGATATTTTGTGATTTGAATCCAATTGGAGGAAGGCAGGTTATGAACCCCAAGGAGCAGGAGACAAGGAATTAGTCTTTTAATCTCACAAACTGATAATCAAAGTTCCTGGAAGAAAACAGGTTCGCTTTTGCATGGAATTTGTCTAACTCATAAACCACCATTTATTTTAATTCTTATTTCCAATATGATCAGTTGGCTGTTTTTGGTTTGTGAAAATCCCCCTTCCTCCACTTTCCCCACTTGAGTTGATGCTTATGGAGAAAGGCCTTTCACTATTTTATAGAATAATTTTGTGATTTCATTTGTTCTTGTGTGCCTTTAGGTCGTTTGACGTTCCCAGTGTTTTATTTGTTGCTGACACATTTGTTGTAATCTGGTGATTGTAGCTTTCCTTCCCTCCCTCCTCCGTCCATTGTCTCTTTGGTCTTACTTAAAGGATCCCGCCTCATTATGAACATATTATGAGAACCTCCCCATCCCTGTCAGCTGGATTGTGTCTCTTTCCCCTCATGAAAGATAATGATGAGATCCATTTTTATATTCAATCTAATTACTCTCCTTATTTACTCAAACGAACTACTTTAACGACCTTTTCATTCTCTTTCAGAATTCCAATCAAAAGGAAACAGGCCGGAAGTCTCCATCCTTCACAACAGAACAACCCGGGTTGCCCCCATCTTCGGAATTGGACTCATTCTCGAGTTAATTGAGTTTGGAAGGACATCGTAAAACAAGCCACCCGCATGTTCAGACAATTAAATAAAATGCCAAAAAGTTAAGTGGGAATTACTCCATCCACTCTACTCAACTATCACCACATATCATCATCAAATGACAAACAAAAGTCAAAACAAAAGTCTTTTTCAATATAGTTTCGAATAGCTTCATGAGATGAGTTCATCTCGTGAACATTCGGCAAAGTTCGACTCTTCCTCCGATCCAAGACGAAGGGTCAAAGTAAGTGAATTTAAACTAAAAAAGAAAGCAACATGGACCAAAGTTTGTTAATTTTTCTCTTCCGTTTGGACAAAGTGTTTTGGGTACCATTTGTGCTTATCGTCTTATTGCTGTGGGATTGGGAATAGAAATAAAAAGAAGAAAAGGGCGGGATACTTTCTACTCCATTTCGTATTGTCTGGGTTTTTTATTTTACTTTATTTTACATGTTCAGAACATTTCCCCAGTGGAATCATCGCAATTCCTCTACGCAGAGTCATTTAAACCACCGCATCTTAACCCACCAAATGAAGCAGAGATGCACTTTCTTACAGGAATTAATCAAAGTTCATTTTTCAAAGTTCCAAGTTCAGCTTTTAGTTCCTTTAAAAAAGGAATCTCGAGAGAAATCCAATTCACTTCCTTTTCTTCTCGCTCAATTGAATCCAAAGGGGAAGGATTAGGTAATTTCAATTTGGAAATTGAATTCAAATCATTTCCTCATTCCCCGAATGTTCTTTAAACCCACTTCAACATCCCTTTAACCTGTTGGATTCAAACAAAGAAAAAACTAACGTGAATGGCACATGAATGGCTCAATTGGAAACCAAATAGACCGCAAAAGATCTCTTCAATTTATCATCATTCCCAATTAGATCCGATCTAAACTTCCTTTCGTCTATTCTGTCTAGTCTTTTTGCATATTGTCAAATATCCAAGTTTGTTGACATGAAACGATCCAATTTTGAATTCAAACTCCAAATCCAGACCTCCCTCCTGCTCAGTTGTGTTCCTCATATAATTTTAAGAATAGGATCTCGTTTGTCTTCTTCCTGGACTGACTGACAGGCCCACATTACGACTCCCTTCCACTCAAATCCTCAGTTTTCAATGGGAATCAATCAAATTCACTTTGATTCTGAGAAGAGTCACAAGGGAGGAAAGTTCAAGTGAAAACTGAATTGGAATTTCTCCAAAAAGTTCCGTCCGGATGTTGCCCTCATTCCCTTCTTAACAACAACAGATACACAAAGTCCCTTTCCTTAAGGTTTATTTTCTATTTGGATGGGAAAGGGGACTTGGATCTTGTGGTGGGTCCAATGGGGTGTGGATAGTAAGGTGTTTATTAATTAACCCTTCCCTTGATTAATTTAAATTCAAGCTACCCAAAGAATTCTTCCTTTGAGCTCCAAATTAAAAATTTAAAAACTGCCCTCTGGGATTTGGAGGATTAAGGAACCCAGCGCGGCTCTATTAGATAGGTCGTTATAACTAAAATGGAAATTTGTAGCTGCCTTTATGTTTGTAGAGTCACAGCATCACTGGTATGATGGACGCAGACCCGACGGCCATTCGACCTCACCAGCAAATGGCCCAGTTGTCTCCTGAAGAGAAGATTTTCCTTCTTGCGGTTGAGCGTGGTGACGTTGCAGAGACAACCCGGTAAGTCGGTATTCCCTTAATTTTAATTATTCCATGCATAACTTATTCCTCCAAGGAGGGAGCAATTAATCCCTCTGATTCCTTTAACTCTCTCCTTGACTTTCTTTCATAAACAAAAGTGAATTGGGAAATGATAGTGGAGGGTGCATTGAGCTGTGTGGCATAAGGAAAGCATTGGGTTGATAAATGATCTAAAAGGAAAGGCATTAGGGGCATTTTGGTTGTATTTTATGAGGTGGGAAGAACTGGAGTTTCAATATTGTTCAACCATCTTGTAAATCCAGTGGATGTTGTTCTTTAACGCTCGTTTCGGTTCATCGAACTGGACCAGGTCCAAAACCCAGAGGAACCCCATCGTCACAATCACCAAGAATTATGAGTTCTTCCAATTCTGTCATTCCGACTCCCATTCCGACTCCCATTGGTGGATAAATTATAAATTTAGAAGGCATGGAGGAATACCTGACGTAAATTGGAAAGAGCTAAAGCCATATACCTGTCATGCCTAGGACACGGTAGGCTAAACATTGAATCATACAAGGATTCATGGGCTCCATCGGCTCCATCGGCTCCATTGGCTGGAACAGCAAAACTTGTTTCATCCGCATTGCGTGTGTTCATCTGAGGTTTTTAAATTGAGTTTCCACCTACTTCCGCCAGGATTGATTGAGAAGATCAAGGCAGGTGACATTGGGGAGTTGATTGGTTCTACCAAAAGACTACCAAAGGTCAAATGACGGCCATCCAAATCACTTCCAACACCCGGAACCTCTTGATGGTGATAAATCTACCAAATAAAAACGCCATTCAACCAACAGACAAACATTTCCTTCAGAATGGAAAAGTTTAAGAGCGGAAACGAAGCCATACGTACCAAGTCTAACGTCTAATCTCCATTTCCCCATCATTTCTCAAACACCAAACTTTGAGCCCTTTTGGTCATTTTAAAAGGAGAAAACTTTTAACCTGTTTTTTAAACTTTCTTTTCCCGAAGCCTTGTTCTTCGAAGACGTTCTTGTGAATGTAATTGTAAATCGTTCAAGTTATTCATGAGCCTCAGAGCGTCCTGTTTGAAATCAATTTAAATGAGATTAGGATTAAATCGACAAAGGTTTATGTTCCTCTGGCCCAAGGATTGGAAGATTGTAGAAGAAAGTGGGATGTTGTGTCTAGAATTTTTAATGAGGGTTTAATATTGATTCCTTTTTATTTCCGTGTTGTCTTTTTATTTTCCTTTCTTCTTCTTCAGAGTAGTGGTTTGATTCTTAACGCTCCAACCACACCCACCCACCCACCGTTCTGTAAACATTAGACAAGTTAAGTTTAAACTTGAAGCTCACAGTCCTCAAGTGGCCCAGTTTAGAAAGTTTTCCTCGTAAGGTCTCAATTGGATTCAATTTAAAGGAGCATTTGAGTCCTCTCTGATGACAAACTTGATTTCCAGACTGGAAAGATTCCGTTTGGAATTTCTTTTCCGTGTCTGATTTACTCCAGACGGGGAAAGTAAAGTCTTTGGTAAATACATTAAGGACACGATGCATCCCAGAGTTTCCTTGAGTAAACATCCCGTCATCAAATTCTAACAAAATCCCAAACCTACGGGTTTAGACGTGCACTCAGCCAGTGACCCTTGGAATGTCATCCACACACAACCCCTCCTCATCCTTACTTTAATTCCACTGCACAAACTTTGATTACGAAAAGTCAAGTTTATGGCATTTGAACTCATCGCTTAAATTGTGAAGCGTTTCTTCTTTTTCTTCTCGAATTCATCTCGAAGGTTCCTTCTGGAAGGGTTAATTGAGTCCTTCGAATGTCAATTCCAGAAGGAGACTTGAACACTGGATGTGGTGGGCGTGGTTTTGTTTATCCCTTGGCTTGTTTTGATTTATTTTTCTTCGTATTCGAGTGATCTCAATTCATTGGAGAGCTTTGTAGAGCTCTTTTGTCCGCTTCCAGGAGGTTTGTAACAATGGTTGAAGAAAGGTTATTGAGAAGTGGCTAGCCATAGGATGATAAATGATGAATTAGAATGTTCTTAAGTTCCCAAGGTGGTGGAAGGAGTGCACCTGTCTCCCTCTCTCACTGCTTAAAACTTCCCCACGTCCTTAAACTTTGGATCTCTTAAAGTTTTTGTTGTGTTTCCTGTTTTGTAGAATAGGAAATGATCCGGGTGACAGTGTGGTGGTTGGAAACTAAATCCATTTAAGTTTTGCTCCTTCTTCCGGTGCCCATGGATCCAGTGCTTCCTCATCTCTCCAGCCTCTTAACCGTTCCTCTTAACTAAGCGGACGGTGGTGAAAGTAAAGTAAAGTCCTATCCAACTTGCCTCAATTGCCCCTCAGAGACCTTTCACTTCAGCTGGAATGAAACAGAAAACAGTATGAGGATCTAGCTCCATAATTTCTGCTCTTTGAGCTCATCAGGCTTTCCTCCTTGGATTCTCAGATGCCCGTGTTTTGTTGTGCTGACGGATGTTTTAACGACAGGTCCCATGCGATCCAGGCTCCGCTGCAGGCCTGAAGTTTATGAAGTTTATGATGATGAGGATCTGGAGTTGAAATCCATAATAAAATTATGGTGTTGGGAAAACGGGAAATTAGGGTGGTGATGATAATGACGCTTGAGAGCGGGCGTCGTCATCTGCTCCAGTTCTCAGCGGAAACTTTAGAGGCGACACTTATTCCTGTCTCGTCCCAAGTCCGCAGCCCCTCCTGCTTCCTTGACTTTCTCCCTTTGGCGTGTGTCAATGAATTCTCATTTGGGATTTGGATTTACATTTGCAGGATGCTGGAGAAGGCGAGCGAGTCAAGCATCAACATCAACTGTGCGGATCCGCTTGGTCGCTCGGCCCTCCTCATGGCCATTGACAACGAAAACTTGGCCATGGTGGAGCTCCTGTTGAGCTACCGCGTGGAAACACGTGACGCCCTTCTCCACGCCATTTCTGAAGAGTACGTGGAAGCGGTTGAAGTGCTACTGGAGCATGAAGACATCATTCACAAACCAGGCGAGCCTCATGTACGTTTGGATAAGAAATGGCCGGCCCCTGGAGCCTCCTGTCTCCTTTTGACTTGATGATTTGATTAGCCCACCCACCCAACGGAGAGGGAAAAGTGGTCCTTAATTAAATGTGGCTTTGGATTCACTTTCTTCACAGAGTTGGGAGGCACTTCCGCCTGACACGGCCACTTTCACTCCAGACATCAGTCCACTCATCCTTGCAGCTCATCGGGATAATTATGAAATCATCAAGTTACTCCTGGATCGCGGAGCTACGCTACCCATGCCACATGATATCCGGTGAGCAACTTTACACACAAACCCAACACTTGTCAAACATTTTCATCAACTTCATAAAAGATCTAAAGAGGAGCAACTCGAGTCCTGTGGCTTAAACTTACAACATTCCCATTTTAGACAAATATGATCCCATATTCCAGGATTCAAAGATGGAAAAAGGCACAAAACAGGAGGCAAATGAGGCTCTTTCTTCCACAATTCCATTCCCATAAACTTTAAACTTCATCACATCAAACTACAATTCACAATGAAAATGAGCTGAGAATTGTTAAGAATGAAGTTTGATTAGTGTTTGATGGAATTGAAGTTTTGTTTTTAATTTGTATTGGAATGGGACCGTCATTTGGGAAACAAGTTGGTCCATTTGTGTCCATAAAAGTTGGCATCCTGATTGGCTCCATTGCCTTGAGAAATGTTGTTGGAAGGATTTTTCTTTGTTGGTTTGGTTCCATGCAGTGCTCATTCAGTTTCAGATCATGGTTGACATGGATGGTTCCCATTTGTCTCTCTTTCGTCTAGTCTCGACGACATATTTCTCAATGGCGACTCCTAAACGGGACGTTTTGAGTATGATGGGGGAGATAGTGGTCGTAATCCCTTTTGGGGCGGGTGATTTATGCTCTTGGGACGAGGCAGGGGTTACCACGTCCAGTTCCCATGTCAACCCCCACTGGCCACCGACGGTAATCAACTTCCTGTCCAGAACAACTCTGGTAAAGAAGTTCCATCCGACCTCATCTGTCTTGTGCCTAGTCGCCTAGTCTTCTGTTTGGATTGGAGTTTAATGCCCCGTGAATAAAATATGCATAGCAGTTAAGTTCAATTCAACTCCTTCAAACCACAATAAGATCCATCCAACTTTCCCCTTCCGCTTCCCCTCTCATGAAATCCAAGTTCCATTACTACATCCATTAAAGATTCGAGCCACAGAGTTTCCAGCCTTGGTTGGTGCCTGGAGTCTCATTTAAGATTCTGGAGGAGCTGCAGTGAGTAAAGGGAATGGCCGAGTGTGGGCCTCAAGTGGGGAAATCAGTGGACTGATCTTGAGTTATTTCCGGTTGGATTTGGTCTAATTTCCTCTTCAGATTTAACTTTGTTTTTATCTTTCTTAGTTGCGGGTGTGAAGAGTGTGTGACATCGAGACAAGAAGACTCACTCCGACATTCCCGTTCTCGGATCAATTCCTACCGGGCTCTTGCCAGTCCCTCCTTGATTGCCCTCTCATCCAAGGATCCAATCCTCACCGCCTTTGAATTGTCATGGGAACTAAGGCGACTCTTCTTTGCAGAACACGAGTTCAAAGCAGAGTACATGGTGAGCAAATCCAACCAAATCTCCATCCCTTCTGTTTACTTTTCAATTTACGGGTCTTTACATAAGAGTCCAAATGCCATGGCGGCGTCGTTTAGATTACACAAGAGTCCACACGTGGCTTCCACGCTTCAATCAAGGAGGTGCCAATGCTTCAAATCTCCAAACATTCACCAAATGACTCTTCCGCTAACTCCAAACAGAATCAAATCAAACACCAAAGTTTCCTCTAAACGAAAGATACAAAGACAAACAGACTCTGAATCCAAAACTCATTTTTAACAAGAGTTCCTTTACTGGGGGAGAGAATCGGAGGCAGGATTTATGTTCTAATAAGACAAGATTTCCCACTCGTCTTTAATAAATTTTGCATACGTGTCCCACGGAGTGTGGAGGTTGTGAAGGAGAGAGAATCCAATACAAGGAGGCCATTGAAAAATGCAGAAGATCGAAGCAGCATCTGATTATCCTCCTTTGCTCATTTCGAATCCTCCCACTGGCAGTATAGCATGGCATGGGTCCATGTGTTTCTTGTCTCCTTGTCTCCTTGCGAGACTGACGAGGAGATGGAATCTGTGGTGAATAATTGAGTCCCTCAATCCATTCACTTAAAATTCCAAAACACTTATGGATTCCATTGCAAGAGTTCATCTGCATTAAATTCTCAAATGCCGGAGGGACTTTGTGACTGACGCTTCACCGCCACCGCACTGACGGACGTCACTCACCCCAGGAAACACAAAAGTCCAAATTGATTCCAAGATTCCAAGTGGTGGTCCACAAATCGAGATGAGTGTGTGTGTCAGCCTTGGCTCATGGGTGACACCTGGTGGTCTCAAAAGAGCAAAGAAAGGTCATTGACCTTTCTCCATATACCAGAAATCAACTCTGAAGCACGTAGCAGTGGGCTCAAATAAAGTCAAACTTTTTCTTACCTTCAAATTAAGTGTTCCTCCGGATTGGTTATTTCCGAAAACCAAGAGGAAAGACTTTGGTTTCGGATTTGTTTCACTTTTATTTTTATTTTGCGTTCATCTTCTATACTGGGAAGGAGAGAGAAAAGTTTTGCATTTGGTAAGGAAGGAGGGAAGCATGAGGCCATTAATCATTTTGAAGACGAAGGGAAGTAAATATTGTTCCAAAGTAACCGGGGACAAAACACTTTGTGGTGTAAACATAAAAGGAAATCCCAAGGGGGAGGGGCCTGACTTTGGCCTCATGGAATTGTGAAAGAAATCCATCTAATGAGTGGACTCTGTGTTACCTTTGGCCTATGGTGGGTAAAGTGGATCCAATCAAAGGAGGAAAGGTGCCAGGAACTTCATTAGAGGTCTTCATTTTGTGTCTTTTTTATTAGGACATCAAAGGGCGGATGGATTGTTTTGCCACTGCGCTTCTGGATCACACGCGAGGTTCCCATGAACTGGAAGTCCTGCTGAACCATGATCCCACGGGACCTGCTTTCGAGCACGGGGAACGAATGCATCTCAACAGACTCAAATTAGCCATCAAGTTCCGTCAGAAGAAAGTAAACCTTGGCTCTGGTGTGGGGGGATGGTGTTGGTGTTTGAATTTTGTCTCTTGTAGTTTGTAGCCCATCCGAATGTCCAGCAACTCCTTGCTTCCATTTGGTACGAAGGACTGCCTGGTTTCCGACGGAAGAACATGCTTCTGCAAGCACTGGAAGTGATTCGGATTGGTCTTTTGTTCCCGTTCTTTTCCTTATGCTACATCCTAGCACCAAAGTCCAGCATGGGCCAGACGATGAGGAAACCCTTCATCAAGTTCATCTGTCATTCCGCATCCTACTTTACGTTTCTCTGTGAGTGCATAACAACACCATGTTCAGGCAACCCGGGTAGACCAAGGGAACGGGAACAAATCTAACTGGGTTTATGAGTTAAGGGAATATCGCAAATGACCCCATTCCAGGCCCCGGAAATTCTGCAAGATGTGGAACTTTGTTTTCTTTTCTTGGATATCGGAAGAAGGAGGTTTGGGTGGCTGTGATTGGAGGAAGGAGAGAAAGTGTTCAGTGAGTCGAGATGAACGGAGGGTGACTCATTGAATTACATGACGAAAACTTTGCCTATGGTGATAGACTTTTAAGTGAGGGGAAATCAAATATCTGGCCCGACGGAATGGGCGAATGGGCCACCTATGACCCATGAAGAGATAAAAAGTCCAGCCAGGCACCAACTCCTCACCGAATATCGAACGACGGACAACCAAGGAGACTTTTCCCTTTGTAATTCAGCTCAACGACTTCCTGGGTGTGAATACAAACGGCGTCTTCAACGACGTCTCAATCTCCTCTTTCACTTTCTTTTGGGACTTCAAGTCTCTCCCACTCTCCCCTCCATCCAGTCAACGCTACAGATCATAAAAAGGGAATCAAACAGTGAATCTCCAGGAAGAGACAACTGAAACTGATGAATTGAAGGGAGGGAAAGGGACTCTCATTAGGACTTATAAAACTAATAAAACTAATAGAAATAATAGAACTTATGGAACCTCATAATGGAACTCCGGACTATAATAACTAATGAATAATTTCATTTTTGACAGTTTTATTGATACTGGCCAGTCAGCGGTTTGAGACGTTTGTCGTCGATTGGTTTGGACCAGGGAATCTCTCCAACTGGATTTCAACGGATGTTACAACCAAACGAGGAGCTCCGCCGTCCTTTGTCGAGTGGTTTATCCTCGCATGGGTCACAGGTAAAGAATAAAAAGAATAAAAATTCACCAGAGGACAAAGTTCAAGTTTAAAATGTCAGTTCAAAGTGTCACCTCCAAATGAGAGGATTTTTTCATGTCATAAAGGAATGTGAGCGTCAACTTTATGACGACATTTTCCTCTCCAGTTTAAAAGCGAGCCTATAGTTCTCCATTTCTTACTTTCCAGGGTTGATTTGGAGCGAGATCAAGCAGTTGTGGGACGTTGGTTTGCAAGAGTACGTTGGAGACATGTGGAACATTCTGGATTTCGTGACCAACTCCCTCTATGTCGCTACCATTTGCCTCCGGGTTGTAGCTCATTACCAGGTAAGCCAGAAAAGGATTTTTATTTTTATAGAAAGGATATAAAAATAATAAAATACGTAAAAGTGAGGTTTTGGTTGAGTGAGTTGAGGTTCTGTGTTGGTTTTAGGTTCAGAAGGAGAAAGCACAAGGTGGGACGGATGTGGACCGAGAACATTGGAACACGTGGGATCCCATGCTCATTGCAGAGGGACTCTTTGCAGCTGCAAACATCTTCAGGTTAGCTTCCCTCTGTCAATTATGGCTCAGCTAGGGCCTCCAGGGCTCAAAATCAAAACTCCAATGGATCTTGTGGTGGATCTGGAGAAAGATCCCCTTGGGGAAAGACTTGGAACTAAGGGACTCTGTTTTGGAGGAGTTTTTGTGTTATGTATTGTAACTCATTTGCTGTGATGAGACAAGGAGGGCAAGGAAGGTCACGTGAGCGGAAAGGACAATGACATGACAGATGGATTAAAGCGCTTGGTGCAGAGCTCTTTAGCTTCAGCTTCCGCATTGGCTCCAGATGTGTTCAATCAAATCATAAATAAAAATAATATACTTTTGGGAAGAAAGGAAAGTTGGGAGGATCACTGGGGAATTCATTTCTTCGCATCTTTTGTATCGCTTCAAGAAACTGGCCTCCTCCCTCAGCCTTCGATTCCTTTCTATTGTTTCCATTTTATATTTCTGTCTTGACAGCTCACTCAAACTGGTCTACATCTTCTCCGTGAATCCTTACTTGGGACCGCTGCAAATCTCGTTAGGAAGAATGGTGATGGATATCATGAAATTCTTCTTCCTCTACATCCTCGTCCTCTTCGCCTTCTCCTGTGGTAAGCCATTCAGAATCGGAGACTGTCTGGGTGACAGAGATCCTTCATCACCGGGACATGCAATTAGCAGGCACAGCTTCCTCCCGCAGGCACCGATAACTCACCATTGTCTTACCAAAACGACAAAAGCCACAGAACATAAATCCCCAATATTCGTGTCACCTTGGAAGCAGAAAAACCAAGGCTTAATTTCCCGTGATTTACTTTCTCTACACTTTTTGTTTGTCTTATGAAGGAGAGAATCCTTCCTTCCTTCCTTCCTTTGGGAAGAAGTGTCTCCAATTCCAGTCTTTATGTCAACAATCCAATCCCCCTTTCCAAGGAATTTCTTCAGGCAAAGGCTTAATTAATTTCAGAAAACTCATATGGAGAAAAACTTCATTTGATCTGAGCAGAAGAAACGCCTCCTTCCCCTACCAGATTCTTGGCTTGATTGCAATTAGAATTCTTTGGAATTGGAATTTGGAATTCTTTAGGGATGAACCAGTTGCTGTGGTATTACGCTGACTTGGAAAAGAAGCGATGCGTCGATCTCAGGGCAGAACGGGAGCGTAACAATAGTGACGGCGTTGTTGACCGAGACCCTGACAGTTGCTACCTTGCCAGAAGATTCTCAAAGTAAGTCCTGCCAATTGGATTATTGGAATCAATCCTAATAAAGATTTCTTTTAATAGTTTGTTTGAAGGATCTCAATCGGTGAGTTTAACACTGAATCTGAGGTTAATGGGTCTAATTTGAGTTGTAATCGTGTAGCTTTTCTGGGCTGTCTTTGGCCTCATTGAACTCGAGAGCTTTGAGTTGTCCGGGATCAAAAGCTTCACAAGGTTCTGGGGACTTTTGATGTTCGGTTGTTTCTCGGTTATCAACATTGTGGTCCTCTTGAACCTCCTCATTGCCATGATGAATCATTCTTATCAACTCATATTCGTAAGGACTCGCTTTTTAAAGAACGTTTAGTTGTTTACATGTGAAGAACATGTACAAGAACCACAATTTCCGGAGTTATTCCCACCGCCGACAGATGTTTTGATTTACAACGTTTTTATGACTTTTGCTCCTCCTAAAAGAATCTTTTTTTAAATCTTTTTTCTAAATTCAAAGGAAAAGGCAGATGTGGAGTGGAAATTTGCACGGAGCAAGTTATGGATCAGCTACTTTGAAGAAGGCAAGAAATGCAGATGTTTGATTGTCTCTTGTTTGATGTCTCTTTAGTTGATTGGCTGATTTACTTGCAGGGGGGACTGTACCACCACCGTTCAATATCATCCCCACACCAAAAACCATTTGCTACATCCTCCGCTGGTTTTTTAAAAAAGTATGTCGCTTCTCTGTCGCTGCGAAACGGGAACACATAAGAACCATCAGGGTAAATCCAATTAGAAAACTTGAAATGAGCAAAACAGGGTTTTATTCTTTAAATGAATCGAAAATTCCATTTATAGAATTTAGAATTTAATCTGAAACCAAAAGCTCGAAAAGACTGAAATATCTATAATTACTTTATTTCCATTATAAAAATCCACTTTTGTTTTTTCCACAGAGGAAAGTCATCCAGCAGAGTGAAAGGGACTTCAGATATCAGGTAAATTCAATCCAATCCAACACACTTTGATCTAAAAGTTAATCAACTTTCATACTGGCTTCAGAACATCATGCGGAATCTAGTTCGTCGCTATGTTACCTCTGAGCAGAGGCAGGCAGACAACCAAGGAGTCACCGAGGACGACGTTAACGAAATCAAACAGGACATTTCAGCCTTCCGGTGCGAACTTATGAACGTCTTGGAGAAATCGGGGATGAATGTGGACGACAAGGGATACGGAAAAGGTACTTTAATAAACCTTTTGCATAAGGAGGAGATGAAAAGTTTGCAATTCTTTCTTATTAGGTTCTGGTGGAAAGAAGAATCGACAGAGGGAGCGTCGCCTGATGAAAGGTTTCAACATTTCAACCGCACCGACATCCAATTCTACCTCCCTCTTGTCTGAAGTTGTGGAACTAGACTACGAACAAGACCCAGAGGCCGTCCATTTTGACAAAAGATCGCCAAAGGTATTAAAACAACAAAGGAATCTGCTAGAGTTGACTACTACTCACGTTTATTTCTTTTTTACAGACCAAGCTCGCCCGCCTTGCTCGAATGGCAGGAGCCAAGAGGGAAATGTCCAAACGCAAATGGGGAACAATCATTGAAGCGGCTAAGAGCGCAGGAATGTCGAAGCTTGTTGGGCGTTCTCGGTCAGAAGACTCTGTCTGCTCAAACTGCAGTCAAGGGAGTGGCCTTGGGAGCTCACGACGGAAACTCAGACACCAAACAACAGACCCAAGGTTCGGATTTCAAAATTCAATTTTATGTAAATGTAATTGTGAATGTTAATGTTTCAGCGGTTCGATTTCAAGCGTGAATCGAGACGTCACGAGCACACTGGGAAGAAAGAAGCGAGAATACTTTGCAAGAAGTCGCCCAGGTGGAATTCCATTGCCAATTTCGGCACACTTGGCCCGCTTTAGGTTCAGAGAGGCCGGGCGTGCGTCTACTTCAGGAATGAGCCAGAGCCTCGACGCAGCGGATGTGACAGAGCGCTCTTCCTTTGAAGAAGTTAAGGTGAAGAGGACGTCGAGTGCGCCATCAAGGGAAGGTTCAACGTCACCAGCCAAGAATCAACCAACCACTACTTCGGGAAATCCCGTGTTTGCAATTACACTGGCGACAACACAAACCCAGACGACTACTCCGGATCACGTTTGTGTTGAGGTTGGGGATGAAGGGGGTGGTGCGGGGAAACGACTGTCCCCGAAACCAGTTAGACCGAATGGATCCAACACGCCCGTGACAGGTTCGAAACTGCAAGGAATTGTGCAGCCAATCAAAACGTCAGCGACTTCGTCCGGCTGGTTGTGAATTGTCCTTTCTTACTGTTGTGTGGTTCAATTGTTGTGATTCAGTTGTACCTGGCCAGTACCCTACATTGAATTTAAGCGCATGCTAATTCCAAGCCAAGGCGACACTGTACACTGGATTCCTTCTGGAATTCCACTAATTTATTCCAATTGAAAATGAGAATGATATCAAAATAAATGGTGTCGAAAAACAAATGTCCACAACATGCAAGGAGGATGTGACTCTTAATTATTCTAAGAAATATTCTAATTAGTGGTCTTGAAAGTTAGCATGTTTGCAGGCCCTGTTGTTCTGAGACACGGCTTGTCATGGTCTCCGTCATGGGGTCTCAAGTTGAATAAAAGAAAGGATGAAGCCCGGCTAAAATCTGCTAAAATCTGGAAACGAGTGACAGCAAATACCCAAGAAGAACATAACTTTCTGTAAGAAACGAAATGTGAAGGTTCTGTTTTTGTAAAGGTCATCCTCCTCTTAATTGAAACTGTGTAAGGATTAGTTTGACAGAGTCAGTCCATTGGAGATAATAACTTTGTTATTTAGTTGGTTCTGATGGATAATCTTCCTTTACTTCTTGTATTTCACTGATAAGGCACCTGTGCATTGGAGACAGACACTAATTGAATTAGTTCCAGTTGGTAGAGGTCAGACGAAGGAAGCAAGACACCCAATGTCTTGTGTCCATTTGACAGTGGGGAACTCAGCTTGACTTTCGGCTCTCCTTATTGGCACGCCCAGAATTATAAGGAGTCGTCATCAGTTGGTCACTGCTGCCCAGTCTCTATTGCTCAGTCCAACAGAGGTCATCGAAGGGACCCCAGTTGACATAAGAAGGACGAAGGAGATCACCGTGCGCTGCAGAAAAATTGGAGATTTGAGGCATTACATTTTGTAATGCAGCTTGAATTACAGATTGAAATCTTCCAGACAGAGGTAAAGAATGAATCCAAATGTTAACTTTATTTAATTTAATCAACCTCATTGTTGGAATAATTGAATTTTATTAGATGAACTAATAATTGGAAAAGTAATTCATTCTTTTATTTTTACTTTTTAGGTTTCTAAGCACCGGGGTCATTTACAACACTTCTCGACAATAAAGAAAAGGAACTTATTGTGGCAGGTGAGGTACTTCTGTTCAGGAGGAATTATTCAGATTGGAATTCCTTATTTTAATCCTGTTAATATTCCTCTCTTTTGCAGACAAGATGGCGGATGCAGGAGGGTCGTCTTCAGGAGTTGAGAAGAACCACGCATGTTCAGATTGTGCCAAGAAGTTCAAGACAAAATGGGAATTGAAGAGTCACTCCCTCGTCCACTCTGATGCAAAACCCTTCAAGTGTCCCACTTGCCACAAGGGATTCAAAACAAAAGCACACTTGAAGATTCACAGCACCACTCATAGTGGAATTCGTCCCTTCAAATGCCCCACTTGCAGCAAGGGATTCAAAACGAAAGGAGACTTGAAGCAGCACATTGTCATCCACAGTGAGATTCTTCCCTTCAAGTGTCCAAACTGCACAAAAACGTTTGCACAAAAAGGCCACCTGACGAGACACTTGCGAGGTCACACGAAGATTGGACTCAAGAAGTGCCGCACATGCAAAAGGAAGTTCAAAAGTGATGGAGAATTGAAGACGCATTTGGTCACCCACACGAAGGTCAGTTAAAAGGCCACCTGACGAGACACTTGCGAGGTCACACGAAGATTGGACTCAAGAAGTGCCGCACATGCAAAAGGAAGTTCAAAAGCAAAGGAGAATTGAAGACGCATTTGGTCACCCACACGAAGGTCAGTCCATTCATGTGCAAGATATGCAAATACGCTGCTGCATCCGCTGCCAACTTGCTTGCCCACACCCGCTGGAGACACACGAAGGAGCGTCCTTACAAATGTGAGGTTTGCCAGAAGGACTTCACCACGCAGGGGGAATTGAACATGCACATGAAGTACCACAACAACGTGAGGAAGTTCCCTTGCGCATTCTGTAAATATTCAGCATTCACCATGGACCATCTGAACACCCACATGCGTAACCACACCAAGGAACGTCCTTTCCCATGCAACTTCTGCGGAAAGGAGTTCAGGCAACAGGAACATTTGGAGAACCACATCAGGGTCCATACGAAGGAAAAACCATACAACTGTGACCTCTGCAACAAGGAATTCGCAAAAGCATCCACTTTGAGTGAGCACAAGAAGACGCATGTTGATCAGAAGGACTTCAAGTGTGGAGTCTGCAAGAAGGAATTCAGACGGAAGGCACACCTCACTGTTCATGCTCGGATCCACACTGGGGAAAAACCTTTCAAATGTAACTACTGCAACATCAACTTCAGCCGCAAGGACAACTTGAAAGTTCACCAGAAGACCAAGTGGTGTTTGTTGGCACAGGAACAAGCAAAGACCCACTGAAGGGACATAAGGGACAATGCACGGGTCAAAGGGCTCTTCCTCCTGTTTTCACTCGCTACAATTGGCAATTCAGAGTCCCACATTCATGCTTCATTTTGATTTGTTTTTTGACTCCCTCAGTTGTAGATAGTTTAATTTTCAACTGAATTGTAATTATAGTTTAATTGATTTTTCGTTTCGTTCACCGATGATTGTTCAACTGGTAAAATTTTTATTAAGTTTTACTACGGATTTCTTGTTTCGCTCATTAGATTAGATGTTTTTTCCTCCATAAAATCCCTTTGACTTTTATATAGTTTTTGGACTTAATTGATCTGTAGTTGGGTTCACTTGATGCTCCTGTTCATGTTAATAATTCCCCTTTCTGTTTATCATGTTAATTGCTGAGTGAAGACGAGGTTTATTTTGGTTCATTCGTGCGACAGTTTGGAATAATTAAAGTTCAATTGAAGTTGATTTGATTAGGATTTATAAGGTAGGAATTATGGCCATTGGCTATTCTGTTTGTAATTCGATTTGATTGGATTAAATGCGTGTGTTGGAGATTGTAATAGGGATGAGTTTCAGACGTTTTATTCTTGTGTGGTTTTGTTGTTTTCTGTTTCCCAAGTGTGGTTGGTGGATTTTATTTTGTTGTGAGTTTGGCGGTGTTTTTCAAAGGCCGTTCTCCTTTCCCTGCTTTCCCCGGCCTCTCCTGTGCTGAATCTTTTTTTGAGAGTTCCTGGCTGGACCAACTTGTTTGCACCCGCAGAATTGTTCATCTGAGCTGAGTCGCTGAGTGTCTCCCAAGTGTTGTCTTCCTCTATTCCTGCTTGGAGACTGAGCGGAGGCGCATCTCCTACCCGTGAGTTCTCCTGGCCTGGTCTCCTTCTTCAGTTTGACCTTTCCCCTGACCTGGTCTCGTGTCATGTGAGTGTTGTGGAGGGCCCTTCTGCCCATGGACTTGAGTCCCTGGCCCTGGGATGTGGCAGTCAGGTGGGATGGGGAGCCACGTCGGTGGACCAAACAACAATCCTTGGGCCAGGCTCATGGGGATCGTCCACAAGGAGCGTGGTCGGTCACACGGCTCGTCCGGCCTGGACAAGCCACTCGACTCGTAAGTGCCCATCCAGTCCTTGGCCACTTGGCTCCTGTCCAGCTGTCCTTCCTCTGGTTGGATTCCGAGTGAGGAAGAGTGGGAGCCTCTAATTATAGACGTCCATGGCTATTTATAGCATCCACTAAAACTCAGTCACAGTGCGGAAGTAGAGGAGGAGGGCCATTGGGCCAGGGAGAGTGGGGAGGGAGGGCTGGAAGAGAAGAAGGGCCCTTGGGCCTTGTCCAGTTGACCTCCACTTTGTGGTCCACTCCAATTGTCAGCTGAGTGGGTGAGGTTGTTGTGTCCCTCAATCAATGGGAGTGATGGCTCTGGCACTACTCATCCTGTCTGACTCAACAGGAGTTGCTCCACCGGGGCTTCAGGTGGTGGGTGTCTGGTGGAAATTAGAGGCAATGGGGAGACTGCGCAGTCACACGGCGCCAACCCCCTGCTCTTTCGGTGGACTCATCTGCTGGAGACGAGCTCAGTCGTGGAGTGGAGGAGCAGCCGGACTGAGAGTCTCCACACGGACGAACCAAGGGAGGACTCAGAGAGCCCTGAGCGATGGACTCCACAAGGGCCAGAGTCCTTGGGCCACCCACGGCCAAAGCCACAGACCCCGCCGACTGATCAGGGGACACCCGAGTGAGTGAGTTGTGATGGCGGCAGTGGCCATTTATGGGATGGGTGAGGACCCCTTCGGAATCTACAGGGGCAAGTACGGGGAGAGACACCACGGCAGACACGCGACCCACGACCACCAGAGCCACCAACAGGCACAGCCACTCCTCGGACAGCCACTGGGACACACCGACTCATTCCTGTGAGTCTATTCACTCAATCTCTCCTTTACACAATCCTCAGAAGCCGGGTGGAAGGGAGGTCAGAGGTCAGGGTGCGGAAGGATGACAAAGGAAGGAAGGGGCTTCACGAGACCCACCTCTCGGAATCCCACCGAGAGGAAGAATAGAATAGAAAATAGAAAATAGAAAATAGCTTTTGTTCAGACTCTGCTGATGTTCCAAACTTCCCAGTGGAGAAAGTAAAATTCAAGGAAAAGGAGAAACTGAGTCTCTCTCGGCAGTCAGGGACAACGCAACACTTTCAACACAACAAAATACATAAATATTCCTCAGAAATTAAGTATTACTTACATCCAGTTCAGTTCATTTCATTTCATGCGAAAATCCACTTGAAAACATACAAATTCCAATGAAAGGATACAAAACTCTTAGTTGCCTCTATTTCACACCATTAATTCCATTCTTGGAATCACAGATTCCTCCATAATTATGTTTAAAACTAGCTACAAGTCAAATGGAGTGTTCCACACTTGTGGAAGTTTGAATTAATTAACCTAACTATACGTTTTCAGTTGGAATCCCAAAGATAGGACCATTTCTGAGTTCACGAAGTAGAAATGTGTTGCAAACGATATGAATAATGCGTGGTGATGAATAAGTACTTGCAATTATCCAAGGATCATCTTTGGTTGTTTGAGAAAGTCTTATGAGATTGTGAATGTTGTAAGGTGTAAGTTGAATGTGCGTTGTGTGTTTAGTGGTTGTAAGAAGTGAATGAAATTAGATATAAATTAGAACTTTTATGCCTGAGAGAACTTGACTTTCTCCCGAGAGGTTTCTTGTTTGAATGTAAGTTGTGTTGGATTCGGTTCTTCCTTCTAACCTGTTGTTTTCTAATCTCTTTTCTAATCTAATGAGATTAGTTTTGTCACTGCGGAAGAATGCGTCGAGTGTTTGTGTTGGTTCTGTGTTGAGTCTGTGTGTCCCTGACTGCCTTGGTTTCTTGTTCTTCCGTTGGTTAGTCGGTGTATAGGAAGGAGGATTTCTTTGGATTCCCCTGGACAGTTCGATGCGACTGCTCAGGAGGAAAGGCCGCTGCTCTCCTTCCGCAACCTCACTGCAATGCTGCACTCCATGATCAATAGGAGACACTCCGCCAGTACCAGCACCCACCGCCACGGACTCCGGAGAAAGGACACACTGGTCCTCCCTGGCACCACCAACCTCCCAACAATGCCCAACAATGTCCGACAATGTCCTTAGGAGGATGCGATGAGGCTCAAGTGGGGCAGGGGGGCAAGGTCATTGCTCCCTAAGTGGAGTCTGAGAGTGGCCTAAGTGTCTGAGAGTAGAGATGCTCCCGTGATTGATTCTGGAGCGAGTGTGTCTCATTCCGGCGGATTCTGCGCCACCAAGGGAAAGGAGCAAGTCCCTCTCCTCCTCCTCCTGAAATTCCCACCACCACCAGCAATGCAGTAGTCACTCACTCAGTCCAAGGATCCCGCAGAGTGCGGACACGAAGGACCCTCAGACCAACACCCACCACTTGGGGCAGGTGGCGGAATGCGGGGAACTTCGTAGTCCTTCCAAGGACGATTCCACGCTGGATCCCCCCCAGGGAGTCCTCGTGCCCCACTCCGTCCTCACTCAGTCCCTGACCTCGCAGTCACTAGACAAGGCAACAACACTCTCATACAACTACCTCACGCTCACGCTACAACCCGGGTAAAAAACGGACTAAACCAATCAACAAAAGTCACACAGACGCGCATTCTCATCCAAATCAAGGGGGCCCTTTGTCTTCCAAAATCCAATCCGCAACTCTGAAGAAATTCTTTTTTTTCGCTTCCATTTCTGAACATATTTTTTCGTTTTTGCGGCAGGTCCTTGCCCAAGGTGAGCAGTGGAGGGGATGAGGAAGGTGGGACTGGAGGGCCAACCCACTTCGAGCCCATTCCACACAACCATCAGGACTGTGAACGGGTTGTCATCAACGTAAGCGGACAAGGAAACAAAGCGCATTGCGCGAAGCGACAAGGTTGTGAGGAGATTGTTCGTTTTCCAGGTGAGTGGCCTTCGTTTTGAGACGCAGCTGCGGACGCTGAACCAGTTCCCCGAGACGCTCCTAGGGGACCCTGCCCGTCGGATTCGTTACTTTGACCCCCTACGGAACGAGTACTTTTTCGACCGTAACAGACCGAGCTTCGATGCCATCCTCTACTACTACCAAAGTGGAGGGAGACTCCGACGACCCGTCAATGTGCCCCTAGACGTCTTTGCAGAAGAAATTAAATTCTACGAACTAGGAGAACTCGCCACAAATAAATTCAGGTAACTCCGCTGTTTAGCTTGAGAAGGGCACAAGTACCTAGGCACAAGGGCACAAGCTCGTCCACTCGTTGAGTCTAACGTTGCTGTCACTGTTTGACAGGGAGGACGAAGGTTTCATAAAAGAGGAGGAGAAGCCACTCCCTGAGCCTCCGTTTCAGCGTAAACTTTGGCTCCTGTTCGAATACCCCGAGAGTTCCCAGTCGGCCCGCGTGGTGGCCATTATTTCCGTCTTCGTGATCCTCCTCTCGATCGTGATCTTCTGCCTGGAGACACTGCCCCAGTTCAAGCACTACACGCTCCACAACGTGAGTCACCCGAGCAACCGGACGCTTGTGGAGGAGGACGAGGTCCCTGACCTGACTGACCCTTTCTTCCTCACGGAGACGATCTGCATCGTTTGGTTTTCGTTTGAGCTAATGGTGAGATTCGCGTCGTCACCGAACAAGTTCCTCTTCTTCAGGGACGTCATGAACATCATCGACCTCATTGCAATCATTCCCTACTTCCTCACACTCGCCACCGTCCTGGCAGAGGACGACGCTGGACCCTCGGTCCCAAAGACCAAGACGGACTCAGCCTCCAACCAGGCCATGTCACTCGCCATCCTCAGGGTCATACGACTCGTCCGTGTCTTCCGCATATTCAAACTATCACGGCACTCAAAGGGACTCCAGATACTCGGAAGGACACTCAAGGCATCCATGAGAGAACTAGGACTCCTCATCTTCTTCCTATTCATCGGTAAATCAAGTTAATTTATCAATTCATTAATCATAATCCAACCATCTTAAATCCACAACAAAGTAACACAGTAACACAGCAACCAACAAAGTAATTCCAACTCTCGCGCCCTCTCTTGTCCACCTTCAGAAACCTCTGTCCGACTGAGCGTTTCTGCGCCTGCGCCAATAGCATAGTAAGTTGATGTTTGTGTTTGTTGCAGGTGTGGTCCTCTTCTCGAGTGCCGTTTACTTCGCAGAGGCGGGTGCTGAACATTCGTACTTCAAGTCTATTCCGGATGCGTTTTGGTGGGCAGTGGTCACCATGACGACCGTGGGATACGGAGACATGACGTAAGACACACTTCGACACACTTCCTCTTACCACAAAAGAAAGAGATTTGTCAATACGGATGTTTGCAGAACTGTGTCAAAAGGGACTGGGGTAGAGTGAGAACAAGTGTTTAGTTTTAGACGAGAGACTTTATGCGCAGACTCAGAGTTCATGACCTTATTTTGTGTTCACCGGGTTTGTTATTAATTGGAAGGAATCCAGGTGTGGAAAGTATTTGTTGTGGCGTGGAGAAAGTAGGAGGGAGGCGTGGGTCTTTAATTTTTAATTTAGGTCATAAACTCTTATGTCTATTTCTGGCCATTAATATTTTTTTATTTCTTTTTTCTTTTGTAAACAGAATGTAAATGAAGTGTTCCGTGTTTATAACTTGATATCCCATCATCTCTGATTTCAGGGGGATTCCCTTGTCTAATTAGAACGTTGTTGTGGCTAATGAATCACGTAACTGAATTAATCACAAGAACACTTACATGTTACATCCCATCATCCCATCCCACTCCAGTCTCCAGCCATCCTGGGCACGAAGAGCCAAGTTTGTAGGAGTGCAAATGGGATTGGTAAATAATTATAGTCCAATTAGTCATCCGATCCATCCATTATCAGAAGATGAACTCAAGGGATTATCAATTGAACTTCCCTTCATTCAAACCAAGTCAAACAAAACCCAACCTAAACCCTTTTGTATTTTGGGAAAAGTTTTTCCAATCAATTTCTGGATTGAGAACCGGGTGTTGAAGTCTATTTCTCTCCCGAGATTTCCCCGACCGACCTAATATTCCCCCTGCTGCTCAAAAGTAATCTGGAAGATGGGAAAGAGCCTTGTAGAACGTGTCTGTGTTCAAATGGGAACTTTTCTCTTATGTATGGGAAGTGTTTGTATATGTTTGTATGAGTCTTTGTGCGTAGTTGTTTGTTAATTTCCATGTAAATCTCCGTCTTTAGCTGTTCCATTTATTGCCGGTGCTTGTGAGGGAATCGCTTAAGCGTCCCTTCCATCCTTCCTTTGTTATTTTGTGTCTGACTTTTGTTTATTTTTTATTTCAGTCCGGTGGGCGTGTGGGGAAAGATCGTGGGTTCGCTTTGTGCGATTGCGGGTGTCCTCACCATTGCCCTCCCCGTCCCCGTCATCGTCTCCAATTTCAATTACTTTTACCACAGAGAAACGGACCAAGAGGAGATGCAGTCACAGAACTTCAACCACGTCACCTCCTGTCCATACCTCCCTGGCACCCTCGGTAAAGAGATTGGTAAAGGTCAATCACCCCTTTGACACTCCTCTGTTTCCTAATCATCCTCCAGGTCTTCCGAAGGGCGAGTGTGGCTCAATTTCTTCGTCCTCCTCGTCGTTGTTGGAGCCGTTTGTGCCGCCACGAGGCCTGGGTGGCTCCCTGGGTGAGGACGAACTGAACCCAGGCGGAAGAAGGAGACGAGGGAGTCTGCGCCTGGAGACGGACGTCTGACCTGACCAGGGAAGCCCAACTTCATTCCAACCACCCAACTGCTCAAAGGGAGAGAACGTCCAGTAAGGGACCCACCCACCCCACCCGAACCATGGGAGGAGCGTCCATGTCACCACCAGTCCAGACCCAGCACGGGGAGGTGGATGAGGAACGTAGTGAATACGTCAAATGTACTCTGATATCCATAGGATCCACTCAACTAACTAATGAATTAACTATGTACTATTCACATGGAACCATGACAAAAGAATAAGACACTTAAGCAACTCAAATTATAAAAATAACAAGAAAAGTCACAAAACATCCCACCAACTGACCACCCAAAACCTTATCTAAAGTTATCTAAAAGTCCCGTTTGAGGCAAAGTAACTTCTCATGTGATGAAATGGGGTTATCTATAGCTGACCTTTCTGAGTGGGATGGGAAATACCCTTATGACCTTTCCATATCTTAACCTATGCTCAACAGAAATAGGATCTGCAAGGCCTCCTTTCCCTCTCTCTCCTCCTCATTATCGCCTCGGCCCCAGTTCCATGTTCCATGTCACTTGTCACTTGCCAATCCCCCAGTCCCCTTTCACATTTCCCGACTTCAGTTTCGTAATTGCTGTCAAAGACTCAGGACTCCTCCAGAGCCACTCACATAAAACCATCAGACAATCCACAGAAAGTTCAGAGTTGAAAATAAGACAACATGGCGGCAGAAGGTCGGAGTAGCAGCGTAAGTTATAACTTTTTGCCCATTTCAATCCATTTGTTTTCACTCTCCTTTCCTCCCTCAGCCAAAATTGATGAAGGGAGGGAACTACATTGTAGAAGGAAGGGACCCCCAGAAGAGCACTGCAATCATCTTCTCACTCTCCGAAGAAGTCGGAGCCTTAGCAACTACTCTCAACATCTTCAAGGTAATGCGCACTTTTCTCCATTTCAAGGTGCGGCTAAAAGTTGTTTTTGTTTACAGCGGAATGGTGTCAATCTGACACACATTGAGTCTCGCTCTTCCAAAAGATCCGATCAAGAGTATGAGTTCATCGTCGAGTTGGTCACGGACGGGGGAAATGTTTCCACAGCTATGGACGAACTGCGTGAAGTGACTTCACACATGACAGTCATTTCAAGAAACTACAAAGACAACTTGGGTGAGTCAATTGAATCAACTGTCAAAGAGGGGAGTGGCTACTATTGGTTGATTTCTGTAGATGTGACGCCATGGTTTCCACGGAAGATTCGCGATCTTGACCGTTTTGCTGATCAGATCTTGTCATATGGATCTGAGCTGGATTCTGACCACCCTGGATTCACTGATACCGAGTACAGGAAGCGGAGGAAGATTCTTGCGGATGTTGCCTTCAACTACAGATAGTAAGAATAAAAGGAAAGTGGAAACCATAACTTAAAACCTGGATTTTGCAGTGGTGAGAAGATTCCGAATGTTGAATACACGGAAGAAGAGGTTGAAACGTGGGGGAAAGTGTTTCGTCAGTTGAAGGAGTTGTATCCGACGCATGCGTGCAGAGAA
The DNA here is from genome assembly GCA_009869845.1 of Pseudachorutes palmiensis. Classification (NCBI taxonomy): domain Eukaryota; kingdom Metazoa; phylum Arthropoda; class Collembola; order Poduromorpha; family Neanuridae; genus Pseudachorutes; species Pseudachorutes palmiensis. Next base: position 13,847 of record VNWY01000156.1, on the reverse strand, counting down.
CACAACCACATTTTCCCTCTTCTGATTGAGAACTGTGGCTACAGGGAAGACAACATTCCTCAGCTCCAAGACATTTCTGACTTCCTCAGCGGTAAAGCTCCATTTAATCCCGTTTTGTAGGATGTTTTTAGTTTTTATCTTTTTGTAGATTCTACTGGGTTCACACTTCGCCCAGTTGCAGGTCTTCTCTCATCACGTGACTTCTTGGCAGGCCTTGCTTTCCGTGTCTTCCATTCAACCCAATACATTCGGCATCACACAAAGCCTTACTACACGCCAGAACCGTAAATGTCAAGCCATCATGTCCATAAAACATAAACTCAAATTCTGATTTATTTACAGAGACGTTTGTCACGAACTACTCGGCCATGTCCCACTCTTTGCAGACCCAGACTTTGCTCAGTTCTCACAGGAAATTGGACTCGCTTCTCTTGGAGCACCGGACGATGACATCAAGAAACTGGCGACAGTGAGACTCCGACATTCTCAGTAGTCTCTACTTATTCAATTTTGCTTCTTTCTAGTGCTACTGGTTCACAATTGAGTTTGGTCTCTGCCGCCAAGATGGAGCAGTCAAGGCATTTGGTGCAGGGCTTCTTTCCTCATACGGAGAGCTCGAATACGCCCTTGGGGATGGGCCGGAATTGCGGGCGTTTGACCCACCACAGACGGGATTGCAGAACTATCCAATTACAGAGTACCAACCCGTCTATTACGTGGCAGAGAGTTTCACAGACGCAAAGGAGAAACTGATGTAAAGTTTTGACTTGATTGACTTGCGATGACAAACAAAATATGATGTAACTGTCATTTGTCCTTGATGTACAGGAAGTTTGCAGAGACGATTGATCGTCCATTTGGCGTTCGCTACAACCCTTACACGAAGAGTGTTGAAATCATCGACTCCAAGAAGCAGATTGAGAACATCATTGCTGATGTCAAGCACGAGCTCACCAATATCCAAACTGCGCTGGCCACAATCAACTAAAAATCCCTTCATCCCAAAACTTCAAATGTAATAAATAATACAGATTTAAATTTTAAATTTATTTCAAGGGTGTGAGGGTGGATGTGATTCCGCGTGTTCATCACCAACACTTCCACTCAATGGGAAAATAATATGGGAGAGCAGGAGCTGCTCGGACACGCGTCTGAGCTCTTCCTGCTGCTCGATAATTCGTCGTTGAAGCTCTGCATGTTTCACCATAAGCTCTTCCTGAATAAAACCCTGTCGAACGACACCTAAGCAAAAACCGGTTTTAGACAAACTTGGCTGAAACAGGAATTGCCTTCGCACCTTGTTCGTCTACGGCTGGTCGCATCACTCGAAGTGGCATTTGTGCAACCACAGGCAAACGGGATGGACTCATGTCCATAGTAGGAGCTAACATAGCTCTGCTCGAACTACTTCCGTTTGGGTGACGTAGAGAACTTGCATCGTCGCTCATTCGTCTTTCACGCCGCCTAAGCTCGTCTTCAGATGAGGTCCGGACCAGTAGACTTCTCCAACCACTTGACTCCTGGACCAATCGGAACTAAGCACAATACTAAGAAGCTTGTTTGATTTGACCTTACGGAATGAGGAATTCGTCCGCTTGGTCCAACAAGGGAGACTGGTGTTGCACTTATAATTCCAGAGTCCCTCACTCCTGGGTGCGCGTCTAGTCCCTTCATTACATCGCCGTAGCTGTCCGAAACAGAAACCTTGGAGTTATAGGTTCCAAGTTAAGGTAATTAATTTGACCTTACCTGAGTACCCTGTGTGTTCCAACAATAAACTCTGGCTTTGAATTCCACTGGTGGTATGTAATGTAGTAGCGACTTTGGAGCCAAACCCATTGCTGTCCTTTGGTCAGAAACCGGTAGAAGCAACTCGTCCCTTCCCCCTGTTCCATCACTGCCATAGAAGAATGTCATTCACTTTACTGTCCAATCACATGGTTCTATACTCACGTGCTTGGTGTGAAGCAGCTACTTTGACAAGGTCGTCTACATGGTAGTAATCGTAGCCAGAAGTTCCGAGAACTTCAAATGGTAGGTAACCAATAATGGGAGGGGCTCGATGATCCAAGAAGAGAAACTTCCACTCGAGTGAATGTCTGGATGAGAACTCGGTGTGGTTCGAATCCACGACGACAGACATTTCACGCAGAAGTTCACACTCAATCACTCTTCCAGTTGAAACAAAGAGTCCTCGTGTTCGAATTCCAACGTCACTCTCATCTTCGTCCTCATCTTCATCGTCCTTCTTCAGCTCCAGTTCATCGCTGCTGCCTGCAATGTAAGATTTCTACTACTGTCTACTACGTCCCATTTCTATTTTGAATTTACAGTCGCCTGAGATCCAAGGTTTAAGGTAGCCACTGAGTTGTACGACATGAAAAGTCCCCTGTCGGCTCATGTCCATTCCACCTCCTCGCATGTGAATCCGAATGGAGTCGTGGTGTCTTATGGGCAGGCGCTCGTCTTCAGCTTCTCTCCCAAGGACGGATGACATAATGCCTCGATCTTCAGGCAAAACCCAATCGAAAATCCTACTGCGCACGAGCTCAGACTGTCATAGGAAGATGCATTAAAGTTGAGTATAAATTAAAGCATTGTAAAAAGTGGTTTGTAATTCTTACCGGAAGGTGACCGAGAAGGGGAGTTACGCTTTCAGAAACATACACAATTTGTCCAGAGGTCGAAATGACAAGGATAAAACCATCCAAGGCCTACATGTCAAAGTACACAAATGTAAATTTCAAGGTCGAAATAGAATAAGGTTCTTACTTCAAGCATGAGGTGTGTAAACTCTTCATTCGATAAGAAAGATGGCTTCCATTTCTCAGAAGTTTCTTGAAGCGTCGACTCTGTTGATACTTCTAAAACACACAAAGTCATGATTGGCTATTTTTTAATTAATTAAGAATTTAATTGCTTCTATATAATTAAAGTAATTAATGAATTAATTATAATAAAGTAAGTGGTGTTACCATTGTGTGCTTTGAGAAATGCAATGGTGGCTTTGAGAACTGTTGATTTGTCCATCTTGCGCGGTGTGGAGCTGACCATGGCCGAGAGGTCATTGATGAGGATGTTGAACTGGTCCCTCCGCTTCTTCTCTGACAAGTTCCTTGACCTTCGTTTGGAGTCATCTCGCTCAGACAAGTCATTCGCGTCTCCCTCGTCACTGGAAACAACAAGTGGTTACTGAGATCTTGGAGTTTTCTGAAAACAAAGGCTTTCCCTTACGCTGACCGCCGTGACGCGGATGACTCTGAGCGTCTCCCACTGACGTAACTCATCCTAAGGCCATGCCATGTCTTACGCACTCCGCTGCTGCCACACGCAAATGTTAATTCAGACCGCCGCCCTTGTTTCACTTCCAATCTCTTTGCCTTCCAAACTCCTTCTGGAAGTTGGTCCTGGAATCTCGTCTCAGAAAATTCATCTGGAGAAAGAAAAGATTCATGATGGCCCCAGCTCTACTGGAGAAGAAAGTTCCCCGGAATTCCGGAAGTCCTCGAGATGGGATTCTTCCATGAAAAAAGTGAGGGTGGAAGTTTGATCTACTGTTCTGGATTTCGTCACATCCTCCAGAGTTTGTTAGTGGGACAACATCCTTCTTTTCATTCCTCTGAACTCATTAAAGAAACTAAACTTGGAAACTTAAGTCCTTCAGACCCTTTGGATTTCCAGGAATATTTTCCCAATTAGGGACTGAGCCCTGCCACAAGCCTTTACCAACGGAACGCAGCTCGCATCTAATGATTCCAAATCCATCGACAAACAAAATCAAAACTGAGAATGAAAGGGAATAGCTCACTCTCCTCCTCAGCTTTCATTTCCTCCCTCATGCCATAACGGATGTGAAGTCCAGGATTCCAAATTTATTCCGAACATTAGAAAGAGAAGTGCGATGTGATACATTTGCAGGGCTTTTGAGGCGGAGGAGAATTATTTCTGACGCTTGATTGGCTTTGTTTCTTCTTTAACCACCTATCCACCTAGGCCAGCCTTTTGTCGACATTTGCGTAGCAGAGCACGGAGCATGAACTGCTTCCTAGCCAGAATGCGAAGATGCTTTTGAAACTGCTCCAAATCCAATTTCCCATTACGGAATCTTTCACTCAGAAAGTAAATTGTGTCCTCGAGAGCAGCTTCCTCGGCAAATGAGGCCAGAATTCTAAAATCAAATACAAATAATTAATTTTTGGTGATAGCGCGGATATGGAGTGAGGTACTGACTGCTTGTAAAGTGGAGTAGGTGCCTGGATAGCATCATCAATAATGGATTCTGCTTCTTCCTCTTTCTGCTTCTCAATCTTTTCTCCCAAGTTACTCAGTCCTGTGGCTGACTCGTTGATACTTCGCTCCAGTAGTATCATTTCCTCATCCAATTCTCTCATGAGAGCTTCCAGTTTCGTAGTCCCCTCTTTCAGTTCATCCCCAGTCTGAAAAATTGATTAAATTCAATTTTAGCAATGGGATTATTTTGAAAAGAGTTTGATGAGAAAAGTTAAAGTTACCTTCGTTTCAATCTGCGTAGACAAGTAAATATCCTCTAGTCTCCGTTTTACTTTTTCTCCAACTGCACTGAGCAAACTGGCCCTGATGTGAACCGAAGTGACCGTATCCGATGAAGATTGGTGAGGAAGCGTGGGAATTGCTGGCATTGGCATGGCACCAGGGTATGGACCAGGAGGGTATGGCATGGGATAGCCGGTCTGTTGAACAGGATAAGGGACGCTGGACATAGAATGCACTGGGGGCATCGGTTGAGCAACTGGCTGAAGCGGAACGGCGTACACCGGCGGCTGTTCCGCAAATGTATGAATCAAAACTTGAATGAGTGGCATGAGCCCAGAATCCTAAGGAATTAAGTCAGACATTTATTAAAACAATAAACTAGCAATCGTGATGACCTCACAGAAGTCCAGCTGTGGAGAAATGGAAGGTAGACTTTCCCACTGTTGTCAACATTTCGAGAGGCCTTGATTCTCATAGTGGGAGTTGGTCTGACATAGACGAGGGGGGCATTACTAGGATGTGTGTCCAGAAGGAACATCTCGATAGGAATGTGGTAAACAGAACCTGGTAAGAGAATTAGCTGATCAGTGGCATATAGGGATGAGATAACAGGGTCAAAAGTACCTCTATAATTTATAGGAATAGTGCCTTCGAGTGCTACTAACTTCTTCCTCTGTCCATTTCCAAACACTAGATAGGAAAAAGAGAGATGAGCATGACATAAGATAAGAGAAGCAAGTGAATGTCATTACCAAAATCTTGTAGAATTGGTTTGAGTCCCTTCCAGAAATTCACTACTTCCAGTACTTCCCTCTTCGTGCTGTCTGGATTCGTATACTGGAAAGGAATGCCAGCGCATAGTTATGGAGTGTTAGTCATTGACAAGGACGAAGGGTCAAGGTAAGTGACTCACCTTCCACTCTTTGAGAGCCTTCTTCAGAAATGCTTCGTGATTTGCCATTCCTGGTCTTAATTTATAAGAGAAGTATCAATGAGTAAGAACGGAGTTGCTTTCCACAGCGGTCCTAACCACCAGTTGACCTTTGACAATCCGCAGTGACTCACTCGAACCAATTTACAAACTGAACTTCACCACCAGTCACAGCCAAACAAACCCTTTCTCTAAATGACAGGATCTTTTGGAAAGGATTAAATCGGAGAGAGCAACTAATTCACAGAACTCAAGACAGAGGCAAAGTGGCAGTAAATGGGCAAATGCACCACTAATTCATTACAAATTCATAATTAGATCAAATGAATGCTCATTTTAAGGTCTGCAGCTACGTTAACTCATATAAAATCAAAAAGACAAAGCTAATCCAAAGTGGTTTCTTAAATGATGAATTTGTATCAATATCTTAAATCTACTTTTTACTTCCTTCGTTTTAAATTAAATTTCAAAAGTCAAAGTATAGTCAAAAAAGCATTTTTTATTGTGTTTTATTATTTTTAACTCGCTATTTCTACTTGTAAACAGTAAAAGATAAATACAAGATGAAGAAAAATGCCTAAAATAGCCTGTGTGAAAAAATAGTAGCCAATTTTAAAAATTGCATAGATGTCCGAAACAAAAGTATTAAAATGGGTTGTTATTACTGTACCTGTTTTCTCTCATAGTTGATTTATTGTTTTCAGTATTCATTCTTTGACATAATCGGAAACGAATTCTTTAGCATTTACATTTGTTTAGGCAAGAGTTTCAACGTTATTTTAAAAATTATGTTTTGTAAGACGCTTTTTAGTTTAATATTTAGCAACTAATTAGGCATTTAATATTTGTCTGTCTGTTTTATGAAGTTGGATAAAAGAAAGCAATAGATTGTAGAATTGGCTCGAATGAATATTATGTAAAGCCTTACTTGCAAAATCATTTACTGAATACTATTTTACATTTGTGTTAATTGAAGATGTATTTAATTATTTTTTTAATGTAAATTAATAAATGTTGTGTCCTGTTTGTCAGTATTTTAGTGTTTCCATGATTTAGTTTTAATTTTTCTGATTTTGAATGTTGGCTCCATTTCCCCTTGGGGTAATTCTCCCCATTTCCCCACAAAAACAACAACAGAAGAACTTTGTATTTCAAGGGTTCATTTTTAAGCCGTAGAAAGTGAGTCACTGTTCCATCCCTCACTTCAGTCAGTTGAGAGAGAGTGGAAGAAGTAAGGCAGTAAGGAAGTGGATCAATTCCTTACTAAATTAACATCAATTAACACCACTAAAGGGCTAAGGACTCTCCATTCTTATAACAAACATACACGTCCAGTCAGAGCACTCGAGCACTGCTCTGGACCCAGAAGGAAGTGACTAATCAAGACATCACTACCCATCACTCACCACCACTTTCAACAACACACACAAGTCCAGAATTGACGTAAGAGCAAGGAGGAATTATGAGGGGGTGACTAGCTTAGCACATTAACTTTAACGGATGCATCAGCATGAAATAACTCCTTCCCTTGCATATCACTTAACAACAACTTATAAGAAACAACGAAGAAAGAAAGAAACTCAGACCACTGCTCCCTTTATCATTGATTCCTCATTCATTCACTTCATTCTCTTCATTCTATTGTTTCAGAAGCTTCTGGCCACTTGCGATAAGGAACATTCTGACTCATCAGCCTCGTCAATTTGATACGCTTCAACAGAATCAAATACCCACCCACGCAAGAGGAGGAGGGTGGGACAGAGTCTTCATACTTATCAACGCTCTTCTCAGCTTCTACAGAGGCCCTTTGGTCTCTTTGGAATGTAGGCCTGGATACTTGACGTTAACAAGAGTTTTAGTACAAGACACTCAGTTACCATGGATAGCCTTCCACTGCTCCTCGTCCTTGGATTCATTATCTCCGTTGGTGGCTCGGTGGAGCAACCTATGCTCTGCTCAAAGACTGAAAAGTAGCTACAACAAAATGTACCCTTTATAACAGACGAATTAACTAAATCATGCATTTATTGAACTGTAGGTATAACACCACCACTGTGATCACTGAGCAAAAGCCCGTCCGAACTCGGAAGTATGTTTGGTGCGCCAGTCTTCCGCTATTCAGATGCAGCAAATATGTCACACAAATCAAAAAAGTCCAGCGAAATGAGGTATGCTCAGCTTTATAATCCAATAGGATTAGGCGATCAGAGGGAATTATTCTAGAGCCTAATTTAATCTTGGTTTTAGACTACTGAGAAGACTCACTCTGTAGCTACTTGCTGCAAGGGCTATAATCCCACGTCTGACGGTCGCTGTACTCCAGTTTGTAACCCACCATGTCTCAAAGGCCAGTGCGTTGGCCCTGATACCTGCGATTGTATTCCTAATTATGGAGGCCCTGATTGCTCGCTTAGTAAGTCATCTCATTTTATTGAAGAATAGACAAAATAACATTCTCCTTTTTATATAGCTTGTCCAGCACAGCGCTGGGGCGAGTCTTGTGAAAACAAATGTCAATGTCTCCACGGCGCTACGTGCGACGTGTACTCGGGGAAGTGTTCGTGTACTCCTGGGTGGACTGGTAAGGGATCTGAAAACACATAAAATAAAAATCTATAAATTAATTCATAAAAATTCACAGGTGACCATTGTAACCGAGAGTGCCCACCTGATTTCTACGGAGTTGGGTATGGATCAACTTGCAATTGATCCTTATACAACAGTTTTACTTATTTAAGATTAATTTTGTCCCAGGTGCCTTGAGGAGTGTCGATGTAAGCACGGAGGTTCTTGCCATCACATGTCAGGGGAGTGCAAATGTAAACCGGGCTGGAGAGGGCCGTTGTAAGTGCCCCATTAATTATTAGCCAAATGAAATGCCCGTGAAGTAACTATTTATTGTGTTTTTTTTCAGGTGCGAAGACCCTTGTCCTGCAGGGACTCATGGCACCGAATGCGAAAATATTTGCAGGTGTCAGAACGGAGCTACTTGCGACGGGACTACTGGGAAGTGTTGGTGCACTGCTGGCTGGAGGGTAAGGGAATTGCATGCCACCCACGCACGCACTCTCTCATTCATTGCACCCACGCAGAACCCATGGATTATGGCCAGACTGACTAATCAAATGCTTCTGTAAAATATGCAGAATGTTTCTAAAACAAATTAATTGAGGGTGGCAGGGAAGACCAAAACATTCTTAACCGCACTTTCCTTCTTGATTCTAAAAATACGTTGACCCTTGTCTGCAAACTGGATGATTTAAACAGGGAATTTACGGGGAAGTTACATTTTGAAATGAGTCATGAAAATCACAACTTTTTTGAGGTTGAGGAGAGAGTGTGGACGTGGGCTTTGAGTTTGGGGGCAATGCGCTCATTGGTGTCTGGTTGTGTCATGCATAGGGTGAAGTCTGTGCCAATCCATGCCCACCTGGGAAGTATGGAATTCGTAAGTCACTCACATCCCAACTTGTAAACACTTGACTCTGACCTTTGACATGTATGAGTTACAGAGTGCTCTCAGCCCTGCGAATGCTACAATGGAGGTTCCTGTCATCATATCACTGGGAAGTGTATCTGCACTCCTGGATTCACTGGGGAACAGTGCCATCACCAATGTCCCTTGGGAACATTCGGAATTGGTAAGGATTCATATAAAAATCCCACTATATAGTTAAATCTCCGTTTCTAACTTGCTTGTTGGACAGGTTGCTTGCAAAAGTGTGAATGCCTGAACGGTGGGGAATGTGATAGTGTCAACGGGACTTGCTCATGTCCTCCAGGGTGGACTGGACCCCGTTGTGAGTCTGCAGTTTGTCCGGATGGATCCTACGGTCCTCAATGTCAGTGCAAGTGCAACTGTCATCCAAGTAACACGCTCATGTAAGGAATTCAGAGTGAAAGTTCTGTCAGAACAGTGAAATGATTTCATTGACTATTCATTGTTAGGTGTCATGCGGTGAATGGGAATTGCAAGTGTAAGCCTGGTTGGTCTGGCCCGAGATGCAGTCTCCCATGTCCTATTGGCACTTTCGGGAAAGGTAATTAATTACAAATACCAATTAAATTCAATTGCCCATTTGCTGAAGAACTCGCGTGTTTATTCAGATTGTGCCTCTGACTGTTCCTGTGATAACGATGCCCTTTGCGATCCCAACAACGGAAGATGTATATGTCCCCCAGGTAAGAGAACAATCACGGATCTAATTGTTTTATATAAAAGTCCATGAGCTAGAATTTATTGTCAAATGCATGTCAATCGTCCATTAGGTTTTCTTGGAGAAAGATGCGAGGAGAGGTGTGGGCCTGGGAAATATGGCCAAGGTTGTGGGCAAGATTGTCGTTGTTTGCATGCCACAACATGCTCGCCTGAAGACGGTCACTGCATCTGCCAAGCAGGTATTCACATCTCATTGTTATTGTTCAATTTTAATTAGTTTTGCTTATTATTCAATTTAGATTAATTTGGTCTATTGCTCAATTTTAATTAATTTGGAAACTAATGTTTTTATTGTCTGAACAGGATGGCAAGGTCTCCACTGTGACAAAGAATGTCCAGAAGGGTTTTACGATGGTAAGAATTCAAAATCTGAATGTAATAAAAGATGATGGAGGAATTTTATTCTTGCAGATTGTAAGAAACCTTGCAACTGTAAAAACGGAGGGCTTTGTGACCATGTGACTGGAATCTGTACTTGTCTCCCTGGTTTTCATTCAACCAATTGCACTCAGACCTGCCCTGCAATGACATATGGACTCTCTTGCTCCGGAAATTGTTCATGTGTCAAGGAGAACACGCTCCGGTGTGACCCAGTGAGTGGGCAGTGCAAGTGCAAACCAGGATTTGCAGGTGGGTTACCATAATCACCATCCAATAATTACAGAAGCAATAAAGCTGGAAATTAAAATGGTTTTTTGTAGGCTCTGATTGTGAGAAGACTTGTGATCGTGGGAAATGGGGGTCGGATTGCAACCAAGATTGCGATTGTGGTTCTGGAGATTGTGACCCAACTCTTGGGAAGTGCAGATGCCCACCTGGGAAAAGAGGCTCAAGTAAGGAAAATACACGTTTTTCATATTTATTTGGGGCATTCCTTTTACCAAATTTTTTTTAATGCTTTTTCAGAGTGCGCAGAATCTTGTTCAGAAGGAACATTTGGCCTTGAATGTGCTCAGAGATGTACCCATTGCTCACATGGTGAGTAGCTGATCCTTTCTTTTAACAAGGTCATGGTCATTCTAAACTTTTTCTTTGAATCGCTATAGGTTCTTCGTGCGATGCTGTAACTGGTCAGTGCAAATGTGGTTCAGGGCAGCTTGGTTACAACGGATGGACTTGCAACTCTCCATGTCCAGTCAACACGTGGGGCGAAGGATGCCGTCGTAAATGCAACTGTCAAAATGGAGATTGTGACCCAAGAACAGGCAAGATAATTTTTTTGTAAACCATTTCCAACCCACTTCAAACATGACTTCACAGTATTTTCGGTTTTCTAACTGCGGTTGTGTCTTTTTTGCTAAGTTATATTTTATTGTTGTAGGTGTGTGCCGATGTTATCCTGGTTGGATGCCTGGAGTGAATGGTGACTGCACCGAGCCTTGCACAAAACGGATGTTTGGTTACAATTGTACACAGACGTGTCAGTGCAATAATGGAGATTCGTGTCGACCTGCAGACGGAGAATGTCAATGTTCTTCTGGATGGACAGGGAGCAAATGCAACTCTCGTAAGAACTACTAAAGTTAAACTTTAAACGGGTGATTTTGACAAATGTTTTTTCAGCTTGTCCCACTGGGTACTACGGTCCCAACTGCTGGCAACTCTGCACTTGTCCCTCCAAGGACTTCCTTTGTGACCACATCCAAGGATGTCGTCAGTTGGGTAAATTACCACCATCCTCCCCTATTTCTTAACCCGTGTTGAAATATCTGCTGCCATTTGAACAGAGTACTTGAACGAAATCGCCGATGAATCTTCGAGTGGCGAAAAATTCGAGTGTCACAGAGGCATAGTTCCAATTCCAGGCATCTCAACCCCAGACTCACGCAGTGGTAAGGAACCTGTCACTGGAATATTATGCGTAATATTGATGTATCTAATAACAGTTATTATTTTAGCCACACCCACAGCAGAAGGTGCGAGTAGCGGTACAATTGTGGGTCTCGTGGTCTTAGCAATTCTCGTGCTAGCAGTAATCGTCTCAATCATCCTCTATTATAGACGCAAAGTAGACAAATTAGAAGAAATTCAAGTCCACTACAAGGCAGACTCAACAATCATTTCAGGTATACAACCATCCAATTCACAAATATTTTTCAAACATCTTGAAAAGAGTGCTTGGCAATTGTTAAGTAGCAGGAGCTACTTTCTGCTTTTGTCTGTCTGTCGTCTGCTCATAATTCAAACTACTGGACCGACTACTGCCGCTTGCGGCCATGAACTCTTTATGAATCCGTATTTAAACACTGTTGACATTTCGGGTCAAGGTCTTTGATGTTTCTTTATAACATAAAAGAGGATCCAGAAGTTGTTAACCGCATGGACTGGACCTTTTAAGACAATTTGATCTTCCTAACACCCCCGGGGTCGACAATGAATATTCGCCATTTCACAAAAACTGTTCCGATTTACGCTACTACGTTTTACTCGACTATCTTCCGTCTCACTGTTTTCCACTCCGCTTTAGTCTACTCGATCTACTTGAGATCAATTAACATCCGCTACTGTGTCATGCCCGGGTTACCACGGTTTATTTTTTAACAGATCGACACCACTTTGACAATCCAGTGTATTCCTACCACAGTGGAAGGGGTGACGGCGCCGCTCCACTGAATAATATGAGTCCCATCAACAATTTTGCAGCCCTTAGTGCCAAGAATCACCGACAGCAGCACTGGGTCAAGGGCATTGACTCTGACGGGGAGGACGGAAGTAGTCGAGGTAATACCTTATAGAATCTAAATGTACACAATTGGTGCTTGCTAATTAACCCGCTTTCTCTCTGTCTCTGCTGCTTACACCCACACAGCATTCATCAATTATCTCTACGATGAAGGTAGGCCACTTTCCAACCACGTGTGGGAGGTGGGGTGGTGGGATACAAGAATAAAGTGCCATTTAATAACTTTGCTTTGATGTGTAGGAAATTCTGGGTACGACTTTCCTAGTGGAGCCAAGAACCGGGAGGCGGATGCAACAAATCCAAATCTGAACTTTTACGGGGATGATTATTCGGATCCTGTGTACCAGGAAATACCTGATGGACCCAGGGATGGTGGGGCTGGTAAGGAAGAATTTAAAATGCCAGAGAGGTGAAGAGTTCAGCTGCATGATTCTTGTTGTTGTTGTTTAGGTGGTGGTTACGATGACGAGCACTACGATCAGTTGAACTACACGCGTCCATCCTCCCAATCCAACCCAAGATACACACGAGTGGAGACTACATTGAAAAAGGGCGCCACGGCTGCAAATGGCCTCCTTCCTACACACGTCGAGTTGGACGAAAAGGACAACCGAAGCAACTCCCTGCGGAGCCAGGGCCCTTCGTCCTGGGCCAAGGGAGACTGATCTACTTAATTTATCATTTTAATCTTAGTTTTTAACTTAGGCTAATCAAAGAAGCATCCTTCCACGCTCTCAACTATTTCTACCAACGAAATTTTATTCGCAACAAAGTTTTCCCTTAAGGAGTTCAACTCCGTGCTTCCAGCAATCAGAATAAAAACAAGTAACCAGTAAATGGGAGTTTGCAAAGGATTAGGAAAGAATTGAAAAGTCAGAACACTGCCACAAATCTACCAATCAGAGCAGAGGTAAGCAACTCCAGATCTCCAGGTGAATATGAAATCAGAGGGGGAGGAAAGCAGGGGAGGTTGCATTGACCTTTTCTTTATGAATACAGCCCAATCACTCAAAGCCAAGAATTGAGGATCAACAGGCAGACTTATGGTTTCTGGAAATTCCAATACAATTTCATGCAAAAGCCACCCTGTTTTCTTCCAGGAACTTTGATTATCAGTTTGTGAGCTTAAAAGACTAATTCCTTGTCTCCTGCTCCTTGGGGTTCATAACCTGCCTTCCTCCAATTGGATTCAAATCACAAAAAAATCCAAGCTCTTTTTCCTGTAAAAGTAAAGGAGACTTCTAAATTAGAGTCAAGGTGGACGGAAGGTCAGATGAAGGTCGACTAAGGCCATCAATCCCTCTTCATCTCTCCAATCAAGGGTAGTTCTGTTCTGTCTTTCCTTGGCTGTATTCCTGTGTCAGTATCCATTTCGACCACTCCAGCAGAGGCAACTGAAGGGACTCCTGTAGAAAGGAAACATAAAGTCACTCAACCGCTAGACAATTGCAGAATTTCAATTGGACAGTGAGGAAAACAGACAATAGACGAAAGGTATAATA